>BQNB010064009.1:0-34337 GCA_026074375.1 Tanacetum coccineum | reverse complement strand
TTTTCTAAAAAAGAATTATAATTTTTTTGACTTTTTTTATAATTTTTTATGAATTAAAAATGATTTTAACAAAAATTAAATATAAAAAATACTAAACGATTTATAAAAAATCTGAAAAAATTCCAAAAAGTGGCTTGAACTATGCTAGACCTAATAAAAATAAGCTGGGAGAAACGGCTTATCGAAATAAGCTGTGAAAAAGCTAAAAATGGCTTATAACTAAATGGGCCAAAAAGGTAATAAAAGAATTAAGTGTGCAAACTAAACGAAAAAGACCCAAGGGCGTTTGTGTAGTAGAGGCGTGTGTGTAAAACGTTTGGTGAGTGGGGTGAGGTCCCGGGTTCGAGCCCTGCTCACCTGGGACTTCCCCCAACTCCCAAATGTTTTTTAAATGCCATTTTTACAACTTTTTAGTTAAGCTAAAAATAAGCAACTTTTACAAACCCACTTTTTATTTAAGCCACAAATAAGCACAGAATAAGCCCTTAATGTTAAGATCGATTAAGCCCATCTAGGATAATAACAATGATTGATAACACGCAACGGAATAATAAAGAACACAATCATTGTTATGAACAAGGTTTTCTTTATTCATAAACTAATAAACTATTCGACTTTAATCAGTCGACTATGCTATCTAGATAACTAACTATTACACAAACTAATAAGCTAACTATTAGACTCTCATTGGAGAAGTCTACTATGAATGGATACCTCTAACCTAGACGCCTACCCTCTTTATATAATAGAGGGAGTAGGGTTTACAAGACAAGATAAGATCAAAATAAATTTAGGAAAAGTATAAATCAGGCAATTTAAATACTATTTGACTTATTTAACCGTCTTCAATCATCATAAATACTTTTTGGGTCCTGTCTTCAATAGCATTTAATTGTTGTTCCTTTATCTTTAGCTGAGAATTAAATACTATTTGACTAATCTTCAATCAGCTTTAAGTTTGATTCCAGCTTTGTCTTGTAGGTCCTCCTCTTTAATATGTTTTGTTCATAATCACTCAAAGTATAATTTCCCAACCAATTTCCCCTTGTCCCCGTGATCAATGACAAAACCATAAGACAAGCTTCCCCCTGAGCTAATATAGATGAAGAAACTTACCCTGAATCTATGCACTCTTCCCTTTTTGTCATAATCAAATAGGAGTGCATGTTAGATGGTTAAGTATATCAAAATAAGCTTCCCTTAAAAGTATACTACATCTCTTGATCTTGAACTCAGTAGCATAGATCAATTCTTCCGTCTCAGTGCGAAAAAGACATGCTTATTACAAAATATGTAATAAAAAGTCTTTTTATAATTCTTTTGACAATTTAGCTTGGCGATCACATTACTATGGCGATAGTCGTTGTGAGCTCATCGCTTCCAACGAACCAGTATCATTGATCAATGTCAAGGGCTGTATCGTATCATACTCCGACCAAATATTTGTAAAGGAGCGTGTAACTTTTCCATTCAAGAATTATATCATGCACTAAACTGTCAAAACGATCCATACACATCATCATTATTCGAGATCCAAACGCGTCCATAAGTGTGTGACATCCGATATCGGCCAACGCTAGCAGTACAAACTAGTTATATCGGACAGAACTAGCAGACTTAAAAATACCTCGGACGACAAAGGCAGTTTTAAAATTAAATCCAGCATGTATTAACCTGTATTTTGAGCAGCCACTTATAAATTACCCAAGCAGTAGTACTGCCTTTAGCAGTATTAACAAAAAGCCGCCAGTATTAAGTCACATCTTCAAGCAGTATTAAATCGTAATAGGCAGTACTAAGTTCTGAAAGCAGTACTAATCATGATACTGCTTCTTGTAAGCGGGACGAAACAAATATGATGACTAGATTAGGGTTCATAGAAAACCCTAATGAGACCAAATCGTCAACCAGAACCATGTACCTGCTGTTGATCCATCTTCTTGCTGCTTCTTATATAGTTAGGGTTTCTTTCAAAACCCTAGTTTTATTAATTAAAGAAAATCCTAGAACGAGAGCTTTTAAAGTTAAAGAACGAAGAAAACGAGAACGGGATTCAAATCCCGTTCTTTAAAAACTAAAATTCTAAAATTTTAACCCTACGAATGCAAATCTAATTTTTCTAAGTCCCAAAATGTTAAAAGAAAATTTTCTAAAAAAGAATTATATTTTTTTAACTTTTTTTATAATTTTTTATGAATTAAAAACGAATTTAATCTAAATTAAATACTAAAAATACTAAACGAATTATGAAAAATCTGAAAAAATTACAAAAAATATTTTAAACAGTGCTGGATCTAAGAAAAATAAAAGGGGTAACACAGCTTATCAAAATAAGCTGTTAAAAAGCTTAAACAACTTATAAGCTAAAAAGGCTAAAAAGGTTATAAAAGAATAAAGAGTGCAAACTTAAACGGAAAAGACCCAAGGGCAGAGTGGTGAGTGTGTGTTGTGTTAAAGCGTTTGGTGAGTGGGTAGAGATCCCGAGTTCGAGCCCTGCTCACTTGGGACTTCCCCTAATCCTAAATGTTTTTATTTTCCATTTTTTTTAAAACTTTTTTTGTTAAGCTAAAACTAAGCAACTTTTGTAAAGACAAAATTTTTGAAACTTAAAAATAAGCTCAAAAATAAGCTGAAAAGCTTGACATAATGCTTAAAAACTTACAAAGGCAAAAATCCTAAACTGTTTGCTTTTTAAACTAAATAAGCTAAAGAAAAAGAGGAATAAGCTAACACAGGTAATAAGCTATATCTAATAAGCATTAAGGAACATAAATAAGACACAAAATAAGCTAAACTAGGCTAAAAAGGACAGATTGACTAAAAGGCTTTAAACTTAAAATCTTCTAAGCTAAAAGTGCAAATAAGCTTTAACCAAAACTAAAATAAACTAAAATAAGCTAAAACTAACCTAATAGAAAGTACTAAACCTAAATTAAGCAGAAACAATAAGCAAATAAGCTTAAATAAGCAAATGAACTTTTTGGCTCGCAACTATTAAGCAAACAGCCAAGAGGGGACTTTTAAGCTTAATTTTAAGCTACAAAACAGATCTTTATGGCTTAGCAACTTATAAGCCCTTAAAGCTTATCCAAAAAGCTACTTAAATCAACAATCAGAAAGGAGTTTGAAAATCAAATAAGCCCTCAAAAGGGCTTATGAAAAAGATGGTTCACACAGAGTTAACACTTAATTTTTTTTCAATCTTAACAAAACCTTACTTTTGGGCTTAAAAATAAGCAGCAAAATGGATCCTTACAGACTTGAGGCCTCAAAACAGACAAAATTTTGACTTTAAAGAACACATATCATCTTTCCAAAAGCAGTTTGAAATAAAGGATAAGCCAGAAAAATAAGTTGAAAAAGCAGTTTCTTAAAATTTCTAGACTTGGAGAAATTTTGACAGATTTAGGCAATAACAAAAACAACAAATGCAGGCTAAAAGGATTTGGTTCTTAACTTGTTTTAACACTTAAACAGACTCAAAAACATCACCAATTCACAAATTTCAAAGGCTTAATCATATGGGATGATTGAATTAGCTTCGAGTACACAGATTTAAATAACAAGTTTTATAGACTAAAAATTTAAGATTAAACACTTGAAAACTTAGACTAACTGACTTTTACTACTATTTTTATCTAATCTAAGTTAACTCAAGAGCACAAAGTGAATCTTGACCCATTTTGACAAGTAAAAACAGTTAAACCAAACACCCCTTTAAATTCTGATTTGGACTTTTTAAACTGATTTAAGCCACAAAGTGTAAAGACCAGATATTAAATAAGCTATACTAACAATATTAAGAAAATTTCAATGTCCAATAAGCACTCAAATAAGCTGAAACAGATAATGCAATTTCAAAAGCTAAAATGGACATATTTTAAGTAAACTTGCACAAATGACATAGAAGCATAAAACAAACATACATAAGCAATAAATAACATAAATAAGCATAAATAAGTAGATATAAGCAAGCAATAAGCACAGATAAGCAGTTGAATAGTAAATAAGCTAAAACTTGAAAAATAGAACTTACAAAAGCCCTTGCTCAAAACAGGGCAAATAAGCTTATAATAAGCTAATCTACAAGCTCTAGCTTGTCAAAAGACAAGCTAGTAGTGTCCATAAGCCCATCCAAGTTTGGCTTATCATCCATTAAGTTGTGGTAATTTAGGGAGTGGATTTTTTTGGTTTTTTTGTAAAATTTTCTTAAGTACTTAATATTTAAATGAGAACAGATTGATTATATGTTTAAATAAGAGCTTAAAACAGCTTGTGAAATGCTTTTAACAATAAGGATTCAAAAGATAACTTAAAAACTCAAATTTTCATTAAAGATTAAAAAGTTTACAAGACTTGGAAATTGAAAGACAATAATTAAAATGACTTAAAAATAAGCTGAAAAACTAAAAAACTAGGTTAAAACTATGTGCCCAAAGGCTTACAAATGACCTATATTTATACACAAGCTAAGAAGGTTCTAGGGGGTGTGCTTTCTCGTAATGATTAGCTCAGGGTGTGTTGGTTGTGTGAGGCAAGTCTTCCAATCATGTTAGCTATCATATGTTGAGTACGTTAGGCCCCAAGTCCTTTGATCTTAACCCTTCAATCTTTGTCTTCTTTCTTAGTCGAATAGGGTGCTTGAGGATTGCCAAGGTGGATTTTAGAGGTTTGTGTGGTGGGATAAGGTGTTTTATGAAGTTTTGTAGTGGAGTGAAGGGTTTTGTGTTTTGTTGCAGGGTACCAGACACACACAAATCGTGTGTGAGGGATGATGAATAGTACTGGCGCCATTTTTAAAAGTTAGAGAGTTGGCAAGTTTGGTCCTTCAAGGTGTATAGATGTATTGTATCCATCGTCCTTGTACTTCGCATCTTTGGCCCTTAAAATTGGTAAATGTTTGCACCGTTAGTCCTTAAAGGACTAACGGTGTAAAGGTTAAAAGGGGTTGGGTTAACAGGTTTGTTAAAATGGGTTATGGGATATTGTTTGGGCTTGTGTTGGGCCGGGTATGTATAAAAGAGATCTTGGGCTTTTTATAAGTCTTTAAGTCTTCATAATGTTTAAATGGGCTGACCCGGCCCATTAGATGGGTATGGGTCCGCCTTTGACTTTGACTTTTTTGGGGTGGTATGTGTAATTAAGCACATACCAGCATGACACGTATGAAAGCTTCACATGCTGGAGAATTGTTTCTGCTGAAGAGGTAGGTGAGAGTGGGGGGTCGAGTGATGTGGAACCACCCCCAAAGGTCAGCCCCCTTTGGTCATAAGATCGTCCAAGCAGCCATCTGTTGAAGATTCCGATGTTGAGGCCTCATTTGTTACAGACACACGGTCATAAACAGTCAATGGTGGTACGTCTTCTAAGAAGAAACGCAACAAAAGGTTTGATAACACAGCACACTTCTTCTTTATCTTAATATTACATCAAATGCTTAAACCTTAATTGCCCATCTTTCCCTTTCAGTCGCATTGTTAATGTCTCTGACATGGAATAGGCACCCGACATTTTGAAGTCTGCTGGCACCAACTAAATTCGTCAAGAAGATCATATTATCATTCCACAATTATGTGATTGAGAAACATTTAAAAATAAGATTGTCACAATTGTTGTTGACTTTTAGGCATTTTATGCCTCAGACATTTCAAGATGTGTGATTTGGTTTGACATTATTATTACTATTACCGTTATGTTAGACAACTATGCAGGCAGTTATCAATAATTGAATTCCATGTCAAAGGCCACTTGCTAAACCCAAAAAAGAAACCACTTAAATACAATTATGATGTTGTAATGCTTAACATATGAATGTGTTTCCATAATTTCAGAGAAGTAATTGCAGGTTCCAAGATTGAGGTATCATATAGTGCAGCAAGCTTGCAGACTTTTGGTAAGCACACCAAGATATGAAGCCTACAAAGAATCACTGCAGCCTACAACAACACCAGTTAATGATCCCTCAGACGAGTTATTAAGAAACTACAAAGCCATGGGGGCTCAAGATTTATTGAATGCTGGCCGTTTTATATCTTAACCAATAGAATATAGATTGTTTGGTTTTACCGTGTTGTAATCATGGAGCATTTATATTATATAGATGATGTTCAAACAGTTCCCAAGCATTCGCCAATATTTGAATTTATGTTAAATTTCAAACACATTAAGCTAACTCTCTAAAATCTGTATGTCTATTGCATCTCAATACATATTTACTAAAAAATACAGATATGTATACGGGCTGAATAATTATGAAAACGTAAAACAAGGGCATTCTCATATTCAAACATCAACACATACTTACTGAATTATTTGTGTATGTCATATCGCATCTGTAATTAGAATTCCTTTCCACATATTTCATCCCCTGAAATAGAAGGTGGAGAGTGTGAGAAGATTAACTTGTACACCTGTCATTTATAGGTGTAAGCATTAAAGAAATGCCAACTCCATTTGCAAGGTTTTTCTAACAGAACTGTAACATGTACAAAAAACCCACATACAATACATATACATAATCGGTCTTCATATAATGGTATATTAGATGGTAGTTTATCGCACTGATATTGAAGATGGCATTGTTGCTACTTGCAGGTGATTTATGCATTTTTACCTCTTTCTGTTTAAATTTGAAGGCATTTATCTTAGAATAAAACGCCTTTTTGAGGCTTAATTTTTTGGCAGAGGACTTGGCATTGGAATTGTTCCTTATAGTCCTGGTTGAAATGGATTTTTTGTCTGTTGGTCCTAGAGTAGGCAAAAACTTGACCGATGGTGACATAAGGAAGGTATGACATACTCATATGTATACTAAGAAAAGAATGATATGTTACACGGTCAACTGATCAACACTCTATTTATTAGATGAGGTGGTATCTTCAGACTCTTATTCATGTGTTAGGCCTGCACATTTTACACACCTAATTCACTACCAGGGAGTTGCTCACCAAATTTAGTACCAGAGAATTGCCACAAATAGTTTTAACAAATAATTCATATATTACTAGTACACTAAATGAAGTACTAAAATTAGGAAATCCCAAAAGGTTGTCCATTAAATTTACTCAACCTATATCTCTTGAAATTCTTAACTCTATTGTCATTTTTTATACCAAGCCAGATCTCCTGAACAATTATGAATACAGGTGCACTCCATTAGATATCTAGAAATCCTTACCTCTATTCTCATTTTGATACCAAGTAATACTAAGCCACACCTCCTAAACAATTATGAATACAGGTGCATTCCATCTTATTATTTTTTCAAACCTTCTAATGTAATCTTTAAATTCTACCA
The DNA here is from genome assembly GCA_026074375.1 of Tanacetum coccineum. Lineage (NCBI taxonomy): Eukaryota > Viridiplantae > Streptophyta > Magnoliopsida > Asterales > Asteraceae > Tanacetum > Tanacetum coccineum. Next base: position 27,040 of record BQNB010064009.1, on the reverse strand, counting down.
TGTTTGATTCTCTGTTGTGCCTTTAAGAAACAATCCCGCGAAAAACCATTCTCTTGCTAACATACTTCACAGCTCTATGATGATTCAGTCAAACATAATTGTTAGACGAGATGGAAAAGTACAAAGTTAATGCGGTCTAAGACTTACAGGAATAGCAACATCCATCCCAGGTAAACATGCGATAAATAAACCTATCATAATATTTTAGTTGTAAATCAGGGTGGTCGAAAAATAATCTACTAACTACAGTACCATCATCAGCACCAGAGCAGGGCAGAACGAATCTAATTCAAAGAGCAACAGCTTCTGCGTCTATTAACCCCTTCTCCCAATCCCAAAAGTGGAAACAAAAAACGGTCACAAAGGGATCAGCGTTAGCCTCAGCAGGTGGCTTAACACATTAATACACTTCTTTTATTTCAATTGTTGGAATGCACAAATACATCCTTCTTATTTAAACAAACGCCTAAAATGTATATATTTTAAATAAAATCGATGTTTAAATTTTCGGGTCATAGCCATATACCAACAATATCTTTCACAACAATAATGACAGGTATTACTAACCTCACTATTCTTCACATAGGTGTTGATGTTTCCTACCATACCCTTGGTCCCCCGTCCTATGAATGTTCCAACTGTCATGCAACCACGTGGTATGAAGAGAGAAGTAACAAGGCGAGGAAGGTTGTGAATCCGTCATTCTTGCTATGCTGTCAGAATGGTAAAGTCCGGCTGCCTAAATATAAACCTACACCGCAACCATTACATAACTTTCTTAATTATAACGATCCTGGAATGGGACGATTTAGAGATCATATAAGAGTCTACAACAGCATGTTTAGTTTCACATCTTTCAGCGCCAGAATCGATCATTCGAATAACACAGGTAGGGGACTCTATACATTTTGAATAAATGGCCAAAACTATCATAGAATCGGCTCCCTCCTCCCAAAAAGGGTGTTCACCCTAGGTTTGCTCAACTTTGGTTCTTTGACACAGAAAATGAAGTTAGGAATCGTATGGGGGCTTTTATTGATAACGAAAATGGAGAGGGAGTGCATAAAACAAAAGTACAAAGCCTGCTGCAAATGTTGGATCAGTATAGCGCACTTGCCAAGGCATTCCGAATGGCAAGGGATTGGTGTCGTCCGCACACATGTGTGAATGTTGAATTAAATTTGCTTTCTGACAGAACAAATGCAAGACAATACAATGGCCCAACTGTATCCGAGGTTGCATCCCTGATTACAAATGACTTTGGTGACGGGATTCCTACCAGAGACATCATAGTAAATAAACAAGATAGTGGGCCTAAAAGAATTTCAGAGTTGCTTCCGTCCTACATGGCACTGCAATATCCATTATTGTTTCCATATGGAGAGGACGGTTTTCATGACTCAATACCGTATTACAGTAACTCAGGTGCACGCAAAACTAACTGTGGTTTTGTGACAATAAAAGAATACTACTCCTACACAATTCACCATCGTAAAGACCAGGGTACTACTTTAGTAAGAGGATGGCGCCTATTTCAATAGTATTTGGTAGACGCATACACTGCCATTAAAGAACAAAGGCTTAAGTGGACAAGAAATAACCAGGACACCTTGCGTGTGGATTGTATCACAATGTGTGTGACGCGGTTACAAGGGGTGACACAAATGCGGCTGGGCTTGGGAAAAGAATAGTGTTGCCTGGGACTTTTACAGGTGGGCCAAGATACATGATGCAAAATTACCTAGATGCAATGGCTATATGTCGCCCATATGGGAACCCATACCTGTTCATCACATTCACTTCCAATCTAAAGTGGCAGGAGATCAGTGAGATGCTTGCTTATGTTCGTGGACAGAAACCACATGACCGACCAGAAGTTGGGACGAGAGTGTTTAAATTAAAATCGACAGAGCTGTTGGATGATCTTCAAAAAAACAAATCTTTGGTGCATGTCGTGGAGGTCATATCCTCAAACCCTAACATTTAATAGTGTATTATTTTAAAATCTATTAATACATATTTTAAAACATGCTTGCTGCCTATTTCAGTTGTGTATGTCATTGAATTCCAGAAACGAGGCCTGCCCCATGCTCACATCTTGTTGTGGCTGGAAGAGGACTGCAAATGCAAGACAGCCGCTCAAATAGATGATATAATCTCAGCTGAACTTCCATCTCTAACGAATGATCCAGATGGATACAAAGTAGTCACCGAATATATGTTGCATGGACCATGCGGAAACGAAGGACGATACGATCCATGCACGACAGAGGGTAAATGCACAAAACGATATCCAAAAGCATTTTACGCAGAGACCATACTTGATGACGATGGCTACCCTATTTACCATCACCGAGATAATAAAGTGTGTGTGAAAAAGGGTAAATTCACATTCGATAATAGACATGTGGTACCTCATAACCTTCTTGATGAAATACCACACACACATTAACGTCGAATGGTGCAACCGATCAAAGGCTATTAAGTACTTATTTAAGTACTTAAGTAAGGGACCTGATAGAGCGACTGTTGTGATACAAGAAAATGTCTAAACTGGTGGTCCTGCAACACCGAAGAAAGTGGTAGAAGTCGATGAAATAAAAAACTATTTAAATTGTAGGTATTTGGCTCCATGTGAGGCTGTATGGCGCATGTTTTCATTTGATATTCACTACTCCTATCCAGCCATGATGAAGTTAAATTTCCACCTACCAGAGCAAAACCCAGTCACATTGCATGATTCAGAAAACTTGCCAGCTTTGCTGCAAAGGAAAGGTATAAATGTTACTATGTTTACTGATTGGTTTGACTTAAATAAGAGTCACCCCCAGCCAGAACCCTTACATATGCTGAAATACCAAAATACTACATCTGGCACGAATAAGAGAAAATGTAGAAACCACGCAAACAAAAAAATGCATCGGTAGAATTGTTTACTCAACCCCGGCTTCAGGCGAGCGGTACTATCTGCGCATGCTCCTGAATGTTGTGTGAGGGCCTCGAAAGTTTGAAGCATTACTGACAGTAAACAATTGACTATGCGAGACATTCAAAGAAGCCTGTTTTGCATACGGCCTACTAAATGATGACAAGGAATGGACATGTGCTATATCAGAAGCAAGTGGGTGGGCGTTGGGCCCACAACTCCGTGACCTGTTTGTTACAATCTTATTGTTTTATGACGTCGGTAGACCACTTAAACTTTGGGAAGAAACATGGGAACTTTCGTCAAAGGATATTCTATTCAAAAAACAAAAACTTTTCAAATATCCAGACTTGCAGCTAACAACCGGACAGATGCAGAACTATTGTTTGGTCGAAATTCAAGAGCTATTGAACAGAAGTGGAAGGTCTTTAGCAGATTTTCAAGAACTACCATGACCAAATCCAAAATTGTTAACAAATATGGACAATCGTCTAATCAGGGAGGCGTTAGACTTTGACATAAACAAAAGTAAGATCGAACATCAACAGCTTCATCCATTGTTAAATCCCGAACATCGTTTAATTTATGAACAGGTGATTGATTCAGTGCATAATCAGAGAGGCGCATTTTACTTTGTTTATGGCCCTGGGGGAACGGGAAAGACTTTTTTATATAGACCTATAGTCTCAAGACTAAGATCGAAACAGAAGATAGTTCTGGCGGTCACATCTTCAGGTACAATTTATTTACATTTGTGAATACTTAGAACTCACCAATGACTAAATAATTCATTAAAAAGGGTTTTATTTATTATGTAATAGGGATTGCTTCATTGCTACTACCGGGTGGAAGAACTGCTTGCAGCAGATTCGTTATACCACTGGAATTATTGAAAAACATCACCTGCGGCATTAAGCAAAATACCCATTTGGCAGAACTAATGCAAGAAGTGCAACTTATCATTTGGGACGAAGCACCAATGACTCAAAAATATGCATTCGAGGCCCTGGATAAGACATTAAGGGATATACTGGGTTTTCACAAGGAAGAAAAAAGGGACAAGATTTTCGAAGGCATAACAGTATTGCTCGGTGGTGACTTTAGACAAATTCTACCCGTCATACCAAAAGGAAAAAGGTCGGACGTGATTCAAGCTTGCATAAACGGGTCATATTTATGGAAACATTGCAAAGTTTTCAGACTTACACGGAGCATGAGGGTCAATGAATACAACGCGAATGGAGAGATTGATACGCGAAAACGGGATTTTAACCAATGGGTTCTGGCGGTGGGTGATGGCACGTTACTTGCGAAAGCAAAAGATGGTGAAGATGAACCAACCTGGATTGAGATACCAGAAGAATTTCTAATTAAATCAGCGGATTCGCCTATCTAACAGATTGTCACAGAAACATATCCTAATTTTATTGAAAGACAACATGACGATGATTTCTTAAAGAACGAGCGATTCTAACTCCCAGAAATGATGATGCGGACAAGATCAACGCATACATGTTCGGCAAGTTAGCATGTCAGTCTGTAACTTATAATAGTGCAGATGAGGTATGCAAAGCCTCGACTGAAAATCTAAAGCAACAACATATGTTCCCAACTAAGTTCTTAAATACGCTAAACTTCCTAGGAATTCCGCCGCACGCTCTATGTTTAAAAAAGGAATTGCCAATCATGCTTTTAAGAAATGTTAATCCAGCCAAGGGACTATGCAATGGAACTAGATTGATCATTACCGAGCTCGGTGAATTCATAATTCGGGCAAAAATCCTAACCTGATCACATGTAGGCAAGATTGTCGATATATACAGAATCATTTTGACATCCACACAAACAAAATGGCCCTTCGTATTGAAACGCATGCAATATCCAGTGAAGCCATGTTACGCCATGACAATTAACAAAAGCCATAGGCAATCACTTAATTACGTTGGCCTCTATTTGCCTAATCCCGTGTTTAGCCATGGTCAACTATATGTTGCACTATCTAGGGTCACAGACCCAGACTGTCTAAAAATTCTGATGGCTGCAGATGCAGACAAAAAACTCAACCGATGTACGTGAAACATTGTCTACAAAGAAGTTTTCAATAACCTAAGCTAACAAACCAAGGTATTGATTCAATGCCGCTTTAACAAGACTACATTCCAATATCATTTCCAAATAATTAGAACAACGGACATACTATCGCTAAATGATATTCCACTGTATTTGCAGTTCTGTCGGATCGCCCACGAAACACCGGAATAAGGGTTTTCAAACTGAAGACAGGCAAGAACATCAGGGTAAAAGCAGTTCAAGGTTATTAACTAAAGCCATTAAAAGCACAAACTTTCAACCTCTTACGATGCATCTACAGACAACAATAATACATACACTGTCATCTATCAGAGTAGCTTGGCGGAAAAGTTAACCTATTCCATTTCATGTTTTTCCCAATCAATATTATTTTTTTAACCTAATAAACTAACATTCGTAATTGACTAAATTGATTCGCATAATTACAAACAGGTAGAGTCACCAAATTCGGATTCAATAATCCTTCAGTTTCTATTACGAACCCTAATTACACACAAAAAAGTACAAAAATATACACAATCTAATTTAGGTACACACCTGTAACCGGGTCCTTCAGACGAAATTCCCAGTATATTAATCCTACACAAGTAATCCTCAAATGCCAAGGCTATTTTTTTCAAGCGAGGAAGAAAATTAAAAAAATGAAATGACCCGATAGAGCCGGGTGTTTGTTTTAGGCAAGTACTGATGCGTTGACTTTGACTTCATGTATCGGGTTTTTTTTTAAAACCTGGGTATTATGTTAACCATGTATACATACACATTGCGAAGCACATTTAAACTACGGGAACCACAAACCAGAAACAATGCAAGACAGAGAACAAAAACATTGTTGTCAAACCAATATTGCATCGGCCAATACAATTCATAGCATATCTGCAAACACCTTCAAACACACACCACATTCATACCCAACTAAAGACTTGCAGCAATGTATGAAACTTCATACACAGTCTGAATTAACACTTTTCGTAAACCAAACAAGCTACAATCGATTCTCTACATATGTTCAAGTATAAATATGATTAGCTACAGGCTACAAACACGTAAGACAACAAATAACAAAGCCTTTGCCATTTCATATATAACAGTGCAGCACTCACAAACCTGGCCAAACATTGACACATGCTAATTGTGTGACAATATGTTTACACACACCAAACCAATGACATTTTTAACCTACGCAAAACAAATCCCAAACCCCCCATTAACCTGCATAAAGCCCAAACACACCATGCCAGTTCAAATACGGCTTGATACCAAATGCAAACACACATTCAACTACATAAATAAGAAATACACCAACCCAATTCTAACAAAACTTTAAGTAGACCACAAAGCTGTATACAATTATATATAAACCATCACCAACCGTAACGACAAAATCAATACAGACAATTAATACATTCACTAAAACGACAAATGACAACAAAAACAGACAAACAAACACCACAAAACTCAATACAATTATATTTAAGTCAGACCATTACCTTAAACCCACCTTTCCAACGAACTTTGCAGTTTAGAGAGTTTCCGTAAACACAGCCAAAGAAACACCAATTCATATCTAACTACAAATTGCATTCACTAAAACTGCAAATGGCAAATGGCAACCACCCAAATGCAAACCAAATCCCAAACACCCATTAACCTGCATAAAGCCCAAACACATCGTGCCAGTTCAAATACGACTTGATACCAAATGCAAACACTCATTAAACTACATAAATAAGAAACACACCAAGCCGTTTCTAACAAAACTTCAAGTAGACCACAAATCTCAATACAATTATATATAAACCATCGCCAACTGTAACGACAAAATCAATAAAAAAAATTATTGCGTTCAATAAAACAACAAATGACAACAAAAACAGACAAACAATCACCACAAAGCTCAATACAATTACATTTAAGTCAGACCATTACCTTAAACCCACCTTTCCAAGTACCTCTGCAGTTTAGAGGGTTTCCGTAAACACAGCTAAACAAACACTAATTCATATCTAACTACAAACTTACAACACTCTGCAAACCTTATTGCATTCACTAAAACAGCAAATGGCAACCAACCAAATTGCAGCACAACAAACAAAAACGCATTCGCCGCTGACTCGAACTTTAAAAACAAAATCAAAGTACATCCTGCAACACTATAGTACAACACGGACAAACCTTTAGTAACAAACAACTGTTACAATACCAGTTCACAAGACCCCTGGGCAACTAAATTATACCATAACCACATACACAACAACCTACAACCTATACAATTGCAACAGATTAACCTGCTTTAACAGAAATCCTACACAAACCATGTAAGTTCAAATAGAACTTGAAACAAATTCCAAACCCCCATTCACCTGCATAGATTAGTAACAGACCGAGTGACATAAAAAAAACGGACTCAATACCAAACATCAATACAGTTATATATAAAGCATAACCATATGTAAACACAATAACATAATATATTCATTCATTCCATTGAAAACATTACAACATTATTCCAGATGTTAACATCATAAGATCTCAAAACCATAGCCTACCTTATTCATAACCTGATAAAAAACCTCGACAAGGTATCACCCAAGCTCTACTTCATCGGATGAGCAGCAACACAACCAGGCCATAAAACCTGCAGTGGCCCAACAGCGAGTGTGATTTGTGTCCAATAATTATTCCAGAACTTCAAGCGTTGCAGAATCACGAACAACCATCTCCCTCATATAATCCAAAGACCTCAATGCATCTCCCCGTTGTCCCAAAGCCTCCAACTCAGCTATCAACTGTCGATTCTTAGTCAGACTCAATCTAAGACCAGAGCAAAGATCACGCATTAAACCGATAAAAGATTCATCCTCACTGCGTGCTCGGCTAAACACAACCTTCATCTTATCCTGCAGACGAGAGGAATCGACAATCTCGGTTAACCTATCCAATATCAAAAAAGCAGCCATGGTCAAAAACTTAAATGAAAAACTATAGATGTATTTGTGATTTGAAAAGATACAACCGAATTCATATTTAAATAAGCAACCAAAGAAACGCAGGAGGCATCCATGTAAAAAGTAACTGTCAAGCCACACAATCATTATTACCTACAAAAAGAGTAAAGGCATGTATTTATACATACTAATGACATTTAACTCAGACAATTAACTTAAACTCCAAGTATTCTCTAACTCCTTTTTCATTTAGTAACTGCAGATACCTAGCCAGCTGAACCATTGAGGATCAGCATGCCAAAGAGCTATACCTAATCAACCCAAAGGAACATAACAAACTCTGCACAGCATTCTCTGCCACCCATAACCCAAGTGCCCTATTTCCAGCACTGCACATTCAGAGGCGCATCAAACGGCAGGAAAAAAAACCCAATAACTGTTAACTTTCAAATAAGGCACAACCATTGCAGTCTCAATGCTCACCAAAAAAACAGAAACATAAAATAACAGCCTAAAAGTAAAGAACAACAATACATTCTAATCTTTTGCAACTAACCCAGATAGGTTTATAGCATCGTTGACAGAAAATCGACATTCACATCTAAACATATAGCTCAACATATCCCTTTCAAGAGGTCCACATACTCTGCTGCATGATACAAACTATCCAACACACTTACCAACATCGCAGGACACACCCTTCATAACTGCAATCATATTACAACCCAAGCTGGAATCATTTCCGTAAATAAGTCGTCAAACACAAACTATCAATTATAATAAACAACAACGCCAAATAGACCCTTCATAGCTACAATTAAAGATAGAAACCAGACCCTATGACTAACCCGACCAACAAGCCCTCACTCAAACACTCACACCCAAATCAAAGTAACCAAGAACAAACTTCAAGCACAACAGAAAAACAGTCCAAACTATCAGATGCCTCATTTTCATTCTTTAATCAGTCTAAAATCTACAAAAATGAATTCATTACGCAAAACTAAATCTCAATAACAGCTCCAAATTCATAACAACCGCAACTTAATAAGTATAAAAGCCACCGATATCTAAAATGTACAAACAATATTTGAACACAAATAAACCGTAATGCACTACCCCAAGTCACCCTTATACGACTAGCTTTCGGCCACCCAATCCCACAATAAGATAGCAACCATTCGTCCAATAAACTGGAAAAAAAACATTGTACATAGAAAATAAATAAGAACACAATCATTTAGATAAGAACCATAATATTCATATTCATTAACAACCAAAACATCCTTACACTGACCATCATTCAGATAAACTAAAGACACAAACTTGACACTTGACAACACTAAACAGACTTAAACCATTAACACTGGCATAAAAGACACCCAAACCCTACCCTAAACATCATCACCACCAGCCTCCATAATCTTCACATGTTCTTCTTTCATGGCAATACGCTCCTCCGCCTGAACAATTCTCCACCATTCAACTCCAGCAACTTACTGTTTTCCTCACGAATATCATCCCTGAGACACATCAAAGTATCAAACACTTCCTCCTGATCATCCATAGCTTCAATTTCAGCCACCAAAGCAGTCAACTGAGCAATGCAGTTCCTTGCAGTCGGGGCTTCTTCACGCATACGGTTAACAAAACGACGAATATCTGCAACCTGTTGGACAAAAAAGAACTTCATGAACTTAGGCACATCGGTCTCACCACTGAAGTCAATGAGATCATCGACAACACGCCTTGTAACGACGTTAGATGGTCCAGGAGCAGCCATTAGAAAGCAAATTTTGGGCTATGGTAACTGAGAGATTTAAGATTGAATGATGGAGGCGAAACCCTAATTAAGATAAAACTATTGTGAAGGTATAGAAAATGGTGAATTACAATTAGTTTTGGGGGTATTTAAAAGGATTTTTGTGGTGGAAAAACAAAGAGACTACCATCATTGCGGGAAACAGAGCCGTCGTTACTTAATTGTCGGTCATCTCATATGAACAGGGAAACTAATAACTCTCAATTCCATATATAGCACAAAGTAAACCCTCCAAACTTCTAAAGGGCCCAAACTAAACCCTCACACTTTATAAAACACACAAACTAAACCCTCTCACTTTATAAAACACACAAACTAAACCCATTAAAGTTAAAATTCAAGCACAAACCTAATATAAAGTACAAATTCCATTTCACTAACAAACGACAAACGTAACGGGCATTTGGGTGCCACGTTTAGTTCAAAATACCAAAACACCAACATTTCTACTAACACTATGCTACACGTACTTAAGAACAAGATTTTACAAAACCACAACCTCACGATTCTAAGAAAAACACACAAACACAAACAACTACCTGCATTTACGTAATTACATTGGTAACCAAACACAAAAAACTACCCGCAGTTACGTGATTACATTGGTAACCAACCCATTTTCATGCTAATATGCTCATACTCCACACTAATGATTAAAACTCAGATTTTGCCCAAAAATCAAGCTCAGTGCAACGCACGGGTTCGACACGCCTCATAAATATCTAATGAAGGTATGACCCTACGGGTTACTGTGAGATAATAATAAATACATGAGATTGTACAAATATAAACGACATGTAATTCCTCTTTAAAATTTAAACATTCATAAAAACAATTTTTCAAGGGTAACTTCGTGTCATTAAACATGCATAATGTCTTAAACATTACCATTAGTTTAATGAAAACAATATCGACCTCAACACCATGCCAACTAAACAAAATTAAATCATTCGTCCAACAAAAGTCTATACAAAATATTAAGCGATAACAATACATAATGAAAATTTTATATAAAAATCCACGCCTGATATTATAACTATATAAATACAAAAGATTTTATATAATGATACATATAAATTTTAGTTAACAACCTCATATATGAACGAGACACGCTTTAACATGCCAAAATAAAAATAACATTCTTAAGCAATTATATTATTAAAAGTATATAATATACTTTTGTATGTACAAATAGTTAAAATTAGATATATGAGAACATATTATGCAAAACTTATGTTAAAACTTCGCCCGTGTACTGGGTATATTACTTATTTATCCTAGAATTGTTGTTCATATTTTTTATGGCATGTTTCAAATTAATTGTTCAGTGCTAAAAGAAAATTGTTTAGTACTAAAAATAAATGGGAAAACTTGAGCTAGATGACCACGTTAACCTCAATGGAAATTATATTTATTAACTTTAAAGAAAACAATAATTAATTAGCTAAATGTAAAATTATCATTTTATAAAAATAATAATTATGTTTTTTTTAAATGTATTTTTCTTTGTTTTCTGTCGAGAGACATACGAATGAATTAGTATATACTACCTGTAAGGACGGAGCATTTCAGATTTTCAGGGCAGGAAGACGTGGTGCCCCCAAATAATTAGGCTGCGTTTAGTTGGAGGAAAACAGCCTTTTTTCCACAAAATGTTTTGTGGAAAACAAGGAAAACAGAGATCGCGTTCATTTCGTCGTTTTCCAACAAAATTCTCTACAAAACACAAAATCCATATTTTCTCTTTTTATACATAAAACTATAAAACAATTTTATTTTGTTTTCCCCGTTTTCCTTTTATGACACACATATCTATTTTCCCCTTATTTTCTACGTTTTATACGTTTTTATAAGTTTTATGACACACAAAAAATTTCTTCAAGCTCCGTCACTATGTCTAACAATAATCTAATAGACGTAGATAATATCGTAAAGAGTCAAACACGATACAAATGGGATATAAATAATGTTAGGCGCCGGCTTGTTCCACTTGGCGTGGTGGGGATATGAGTACAAAACCATGACGTCCATTCTTACGACATGCATTTCTTTTCACGTTTCTTTAACACATTCCGTACACAATATCTTGTAATATCTATTAGATAGTGAGATATTTGTCTATTGAAGCCAAGTTCTAATGTTTATTAAACATGGCTAACCTCATCGTTTCTTTTTATATTGTCAATAGATAGATTGATGACATTTTATGAAAGGGAATATTAAGATAAAAAAATTTGTTTCTTTCTATATTTTTCTAGGATACTATTACAAATCCTTATTCGAAAGTTCAAATATACAAGTGCATGGTGGAGTTCAAATAGGTAAAAGGTAACAAGTAGCAAAACTTTTTCCACAATTTGAACATGTACGTAATATAATAACTTAAGCACCATCATTACATCATATTAGGAAGTAGTATGTTTCTAGAAACGATCTGCTTTCAACATTTTGACTTCAAGATTTAGATGCTCATTTCATTTCATAGCATGAAGCATGAATGCATGATATTATTTCTTTAATCATATCTTTGAAAAAAAAATCAACCGGATACATTTTGAAGCATGGTTGCATCTTGCATGACATCAACTAATAAGGATTCCTTAACGAGATAGTACTTAACGTGTTGCATGTGCATTTGAATTGAAGCAATGCAGGAATCATTTTTAGAAGTCCATTCCAGCCATGTATCATGTCTTCTAGTTTAGAAATGTGATTTAGTTTGAACGAGTTGTTTAATGATAATATGAGAAGATGCATATAAATAATATTAATATATCTTTAGCTTTTTAGATAAGGGTTTGTTATTAGTATCTCTAAACCGCAAGTAATATCTCTAATATTTTTTTTTTCTTTAATTTGTTCTTATTATAAAACTGTGAAATAAAAAAATAATATAAAATATAAAGTTTTGATAAATCAAAAATAATAAAACACAAAAATTATGGAGCCAAAAACTATTTTGTCCTATTAATAAAGTGGGTAAAACTGCTGAAAAAAGTGTGAAACCGAAACTATAAAGTTTGACAAGTCGACAATAATAAAAGTAAAAAATACAAAACAAAAAAACATTAAAAAAACTATTTTATCCCGTCAATACAATGGGTACTAGAGGGTATTAGTTGTATTAAAAAAATAGGGGGTACCAATAGTATCACTCAAGTATTGTTATTGATACCCTACAGAATATTGGGACCTTCCGTCACTCACATTTATCCAATCTGTTGATAGGGAAAAAGACAGTTTTTACTGTTTTTCGCTATATATTTTCTGTTTTTATTACTTTTAACTTATTAAACTTTATGTTTTGTGTTCTATATATTTAGTTTTGTAGTTTTATAACAAAACTAAAATAATAAAAATTAAAAAAAAATAGAGGTGCCAAAATTAAAAAAAGTGTACGGATAACTTTTGCCTGTTCTATTAGCGTAAGGCTTATGTTATTGGTACATCCCCTAAAACACCGTTTGTACCCCTTTTGGTTTTTTGCGTTTTTTTATTTATTTTTTTATTTTTATAATTTTTTTTACATCATAAAACTGTTAAACGAAAAGTGCGGAACGAAAAATATAAAGTTTAACAAGTCAAAAGTATGAAACTGTTAAAAAATACGAAGAGATAATACTGTGTTGTAATGTAAAAAGGGAGGTACAAAAGGAATCTTTAAAACTTTTTGGTACTATTCAGTGGGGCAGGGGTACCAATAGTAGCACCCTTAGCGTAAATGTGTAAGAAACATCCCCAACAAACGTCCCATTGTTTTGTACCGAAGCTGTGGGCTGTAATGCGGCTTTCAAGGACCATCTACAAGTTAGAGAAATCAATTTGTACACTCTTCATTTACACACTCAATTTATTTATTTTTTTAAAACGATAATTTTAACTATGTCACTCATATCTATACAACAAACTATCTCACATATTTTAAGCAACACTTGAACCAATAACCATTTAATTAAAAAACTTTTCACGCAACATGAGATGTTATTAAGACACAAACCATTTTAGTGCACACTCAATTGTACAATATATTCTATTAGCTTGCAAAAGGGACCGTGAACATTTTATAACTACGTAATTAAGTGTACCAATAAAAGACATAAGGGTGCAGATAAATTCTCATAACCTAATGAGCCGGTTGCAGCCTTTACATAAACAGAATATACAATAATAATAATTATCAATATCTTTAAAGGCTGAAGATGTTTGTTTATTTTTCCAACGAATTATGCGATAACTAAAATCATAAGTGATTATTTTGTTTTTTTTTTATATATGTTCATATCCAGAACATTCATCAATTCGTTTCAGTATCGATTTCTGAGAAAGTAAATCCTTTACAATGCAAGTGAACGAACATCATGTTATTACTTATTATTTTTCAGATTAACTACTACGCCTGCAAGAATCATAATACCACATTCAAACACCTAATTTAGTTTTATACATGTCATCAGACCGGTATCAAACAAAAGGTCCGAACGTCCAAGGTCACAAGAGAAAATGCATATGCAAGCATATTATAAGGCAATTATATTCATGCGACATTCCCAGGTGTTTTCAGCAGCAGAAGCTAAACCAAATGAGGCTTTTTTTTTCATCAAAAACATAAGACAATCCAAAATCTTGAAGATCTACTACAACCCACAAGTTTTATGCTTTTAGTACTACCATCATCATTACAAACTTTTCTCAGTTTCAAATGGTTTTAGAAAGCGACGATGAAACTCATTCCATGTGCTCAGAAGTGGTCATAGTTTTACGAGGCGTACATTCAGCTTTTAGGATTCTATTTCTTCTCGAGACTCATTTCCTGAAGATTCAACAACAGATTGTCAGCGTTCAACATGATTTTATTTGATGAATTCGCCATCGTTGATGCGATTTCACGAGCAGCTTCAATCTTCCTGAGTGTTATAAAGGCTGGATTGTTGGCAATTGCTTGACCAATCAGCTGGGCACTCTTAGCCTCTCCCTGTTAATAACAAAGCATTCATGTGTTAGCAAAATTTGATGCCAGTCAAACTCGGTACTTCTCAAATTCAAGATTTTTCTGTATATATACATGAAGCTATCGAGTTTCAAGACGAGAAATTTGTTCAAATACAAAAACAGTCTATTCGACATTGTTAAACAACCAAGGGATCTTTATATAATAAACACTCATATGCACCAAATTAGGACAAGGTCACTGTTGCAAAAAAGTTTCAGAAGCAATCACTGTTGTAAAATAAACTTTGACTTCTGTAGAGTCCATTGAAAAGGAAGTGTAAAAATACTATATTATATAAATGGTAGTTCTAAAAATACTATATTATATAAATACTTGTGAAATGTGTCAGTTTGGGACTTTGGGTTGTGTTTTATCTCAAACTGTTGAATCAAAAAGCTTAGCTATTAAAAAGGGTACGAGTTATATCATATGCGAGTTTAATTAGTTATTTATCGAACACTTCAAAGCTGGAAAAAACTGCTTGCAACCAAACCCAACCCATCCAGACCCATAAAAAAGTTTCAACCAGAACCCTACGTGTTTAAGAAACCATCCTGACCCACCCATTTTGCCACCTTTAGTCAAATAGTTTAACTGAAATGGGTAAAAGTCTGACCTGTGCTCTAATAATAGCACTTCGCTTGTCTTGCTCAGCCTTCTCTACAACAAACTTGGCCCTCTCAGCTTCCTGTGCAGCCACTTGCTTGGCTTCAATTGCAGCAGTAAATTCCCTCCCAAAAGTAAGACTTGTTATGGACACATCATCCAGTGCCATGTTGAAATTGGCAGCCCTCTCTGTCAGTATTTTCCTTATCTCCCTACTAACAGCCTGCGCATCACATGTACATCAGTACATACGTAATTTAGTATCTGTTGACATCATAATGAAAAAGCATACGCCCAGTTAATAATAGAACGGATTCTATTTTTTTTAGTTATTTACTGTCTCGTTCTAATTCATACATGCAGTTACGTCTTGACCATGAATGCATCAGTTAGGTTTATTTCTTTTTACTTATAACATCATTACATTATTACTCTTTGTTGCTTTACTACTTATGCATATCATTAAACAAATCTTTTCGCGTTTGTTCTATTTGATCATTTCTTTTGTTTTCAGTTTCCTCCATCATAAATACATATCATTCAGATAACATTTCATCTTTTATTGTTTAACAAGATGGATGTGTATATAACGATTGTAAGCAAGTATAAACCTCATTATACAATTATAAATTAATTCTTCAACCTTATTTATTTATCCTTCATTATCCACTCTTGAGCGCATTCATACTACTTCACACAACTATATAGATTAGTTGGGTAACGGGTCACATCAAATCATCTGTCCAAATCGGACCCATCAACAGGCCTATACTGTTAGCGTTATTATATATCAAAAAAAGGGTGTCATGGGACACAATATTAAATAGGACTTTATACAGATATAGCAGTTAAGCCCCATGATGTAGGTCAGAACAGGGCAGATACATACCTCTCGCTGAGTGATAAGCTGGCTAGCATTATACTGTGCAACCACAGCTTTCAATGTTTCATGAATAATTGAAGGCAGAACTCTCTCATTGTAATTCTCACCAAGAGTTCGGTACACAGTAGGTAGTTCATCTGCAACTGGACGAGTAAGAACTCGAAGACCTATTTTCACCTGCATCACAAATTCAACTAATTTTTGAAGAGCGAGAGATAACCACATTATAGCACGACTTGGTAGCAGAAGACAGTAACAGTAAAGTAGCTAAAATAAAATACATGCAACTAAGGGGATGTTTGGATGTTTATTATAACCTGAGTAGCAACACAACAGACACCTAAGGGTGATAAAACAGGCTGTAAATGACTGTTTGGACGTGATTCTGTTTGTCAAGTTGTAATAATCAGGAGACAGGATTGTTTGCAAACATCCCAGTATCAAATCAATAAAGTGACCAAAATCATGGAGACATGGAGGACATTCTTCTATTCTGTTAACTGACAGACGAAATTTGTATAATTTCTTTTTTCTATCAACTGCTTAAAGAATTACAAATTATTTCTCGATAACTCAAAAAAAGTCAACTAAAAGTCAGCAAAATGTGTTCCCCTGTAAATCATATTTGTTGCAGCTAGTATGAAACGGATTACATGACACCTAAGTAATCATATTAATAAGTATCCTCGGAAATTAACAACAGAATTGGCACAAATTTTATTCATGGATCTACAAATGCTTCATATGCAATCTAACTGAAAGTGTGACTAATTCAGCCCATATATGACATATACACAATGACATATAACTTTTATGGTGTATATATGACAAACCACAACTACATATAACTTTTAAGGTTCATATGAGTTGATGCACTGATAGATAGAGTCTTAAAATTTAGAGAGAGATACCATTTGCAGATCACGGCTACCAGATGTGCTTTCTACGAGATGGGGTCGTGCACGTACATCATAGATGATTGGCCTCTCAAACCAGGGGATCATGATGTGTGTCCCTTCTGGGTAAACCTGTTTATTTAACATATAATCCATTATCACAATACTATTGGTCTTCAAAAATTTAGGCATTCGCTCGGTGATAATAAACAGCATGAAATTGAGAAATGGCATATAACAAAGTAAAAAAGTAATATTCTTGGAAAATAATGTATAAGTTATATATTTTTGCAACAGAACATGTTGCTTAACGAATTATAAGCTCAGGGAACATTCTATTATATTTTGATACAAGCACTTGCACCTTGTTCAAAAGATTTAGATGCGAATAGAAGAAAACCAGGAAGATGGCAAAACCTTCTTATCATTAAATACTACCAGCTACTAATCATTAGTAGGAAGATATTTTGTGATCAACTCCAGGACGAAAAAAGTTACAAGCAACACAAAGAATAGTCAACTAGTAGAACACTAGACCGAACTCTCCAATGCATGACGCGTCAATGCACCATAATATTATTCCTTCTTTTGTAAAAAGTGCAGCAAAAGATACATATATGCCACACTGAGGCGAGGTGCAAGTAATACTTAAGTTGACATGTACAACTAGGTAAACATATGGTTTTTGCATACATTAGTGGTGCTTTCATGCTAGATGTTTCTTACTTGTGATAAAATATAAAGAAGGATCTAGAGTTGCAAGTACTTGGTGAAAGGGAAAACACATTCATAAGCATGTTGCCACATCCTATACAACACAATTCTTACAAACAAAGTTGCATCTTAATTCTTATCGAGATTGATGGATCTTCATAATGAAGAATACCATACATTATGGTCAACTCAATCTGGTTATTGTAATATGGCAAGGTTAATCGATGGTTGAAATTTCTTAAGAACGCATTAGGCTTCCACTAAGCGTTTGCTTTAAAGTATACAAAACTTTATTTGGCCTTGATATCTCACACAAACAAGCGTAGTGTCTGGTATGTTGCAATGAAACGCGTAATGGAAAAGGTCATTACGATGGAATGAAAAAAACATGTTTGCTTACAGCTATGAAATGGAACGGCTCATTACACGGATGAACCATTACAATCAAAAACCACCAATTCCATTCATGAGGGGTGAAAAGCCCTCTTTTAACTACCGACTATTAAAAAAAACTCCATATCATTAAAGAATATTTTAGTATTTTTCTTATTGATTCCATTAAATGTTATCATACCAACCAAACAAGATAATTAATTCATTTATCCCATTACAAAGTTCATTCCATTCATTTGCTACTTCATTATGTCCTACCAAACGGACCCAAGGTGTCATTGCCCCCGCGTTGCTAAGGGTCAAAAAGCCGCAGCGCAAAGCGACAACGCAAAAGCGCACGCCTCACGTAGGCGAGGCGCATACTTTTAACGTACACATTTTCAGTATATTTTACTAAATTAACAAAGAGAACCAAGTCTACTCATAGTTAGCCAAATTCATGCCAAAAGTAATCAATTTATATCTAGGTTTAAAGTCAAATACATGTTTTTAGCTTATTAATCTAAATCGGCTCTCAATTTAACTTACTTGTAATATCAATAAACCCATCTAAAGAAGCATACTATACATCATAAATTAAATGAGTTTTAGTGCCCAATATACATGAGGCGCCAAAAAGCGTCCAAGGCGTGCCTCGGCTGAGGCGGCCTTGAAGCATGTAAATCACTGCCTTTCGTAATAGCTTTGCCGCGGGGTGTCTGATGCGATCAGGCCACTGCCTCTTCGAGCCACAGGCGCTGCGAGGTACGCTTTATTAAAAAAAAAAAATTACTATACAGCCTCTGACAATCTCAACCTCAACTCTTTACAGTTCCAAGTTGTGACATGATTGAAGTGAGCTCAAGCATAGAAGATAATCATTATTCACATTGATCATTATATAATAATCATTCCTTTACAGATTTACTTACTAGGTGACTACAAAGATGTAACGATAAAAGAGTAAGAGAGATGGCACCACTCATCTTACATCCAAGAAGTTGTCCACTGCTTATACACACAGATAACAAGAATGCAATACTAAAAACTAATATAAACGCAGATAACAGGATTTCAATACTAAGAACTGATTGAAGACACGAACCAAAACCAAAACTATTAGGCAGATAACTAGTGTCTATATAAGATGCATACACGAACCAAAACTATTAGGCCATTGCCAGGCAGACGCAAGCAAATGAAATATACCTTTTCTTTGACACCAACGAGACGATTGAAAACAATTGCACGATGCCCTCCCTCAACATTGTACAGACTGTTACCAGCAGCGTACAATCCAATACCAATAACGGCTCCAAACTTTATCAAAGCAGAGGCTGCACCAACGTCAGGCATCTTAGGTACCCTCGCATTTTTGAAACTCATCTTGCCTGCCATAAGAGCCCCACAAACAATGTCATAATAGTTCTCGAGAAAGAAGCTACTATATTCAGTATAGCAAAGTATAAATAATTCTAAAAAATCTGTCTAAAAGATACTAGATACGAAGTGATGGCACATTTCATACTATAAACTATAAAGACCACATACTCACATATAATTACCAAACCTCTCAAATACAAAGAAGGTATACTTTCACTTTTTTAAATCAGAAGAACAAGTTCAGCTTCATAAACAATTAAAATAAGTTACAATAACATACACCTAAGTAAATTACACTCGACATCATTTGCTATACAAGTAGAAAACTGTGAGTGTACAACATTGTACACTAAAACAACCAATTACAAGTCAACAATCTAAAGAGAAAAGCAGTTACCAAACCATTCACAAAAAACATCTTCATAATCACAAAAGCTGAAAAACAACAACAAATTAGGAGATGTCATGATCTTCAGGAACTTTACACCCAAAATAACGATTTCCACTTCTCCAAACACACTAGGAGGGTGTTTGGGATTGCTTACTTTTCTAATTTTCTGCTTTTTTAAGCAGAAAAGCACTTTTTTTATCCAAACATTGCCTTTTTACTTGTTTTTCATAAGCAGGTTAGGAGCTGCTTATTTTGTGTTAATAATTTGACATCGATTTAAATTGACTTTTTACCTTCATATTTTACCAAAAACCTTCTATAAATGAACTTGATTGAAAATTAGTAAATTCAACCACCGGTTCCGAAAGTACTTTTTTTATAATAAAAAATTAGTTTTACAAATAGATTGCCTTTTTTATAATAAGTAAATTCAACCACCGGTTCCGAAAGTACTTTTTTTATAAGTACTTATTTTTAAGTAGACGCAGAAGCAGAAAATTTAAGCAATCCCAAACACCCACTAGGAACTTGCTTGAACTGGAATCAATGTAACACGCAGTTCATAGTATAAAGTCACCACACATTACAACTTATCGTTTTCAAAAAGAAATTAATAATAGTTCATAGAGCACAATTGATTTAACTTACAAAGATAACCAAATAACAGAAAATCTCAATCACATAAACACACATCAAATTACAATATAACAAGGTCTCTAGCCATTTCACACCTTACATATAGAGTTAACGAATCTCAGAACACAATAATAACTTTCTTATATCAGCATCAACAAAACAAAAAGTCCACAACACAAGGCTGGGGGATTGGTTTGAAGATACATTACGTGTTATTCTTTTTTTTTAAATCATTACTGGTTTTTCACGAAACAATATCGCTTTAACATACACAGGTAACCAAACAATTTGCAACACCGTAGATCATAAGCACGTAACTGGAACAATGTACAAGCTAACAATCACTCTAGCAAATTTACAGCCAGAATAATATTTTCCAGATCTCGAAGAACACGAACCACTTAGTCGCTTACTCTAATCATAATCAGCATAACAAATAGTTCATAACTTAAACTCATAACCACATACATTAGATTTAACATAACTTTATAAGCACGAAACCTCAACAAATTAACTAAGTCTAATACAACAATATCCAGATACCGAAACACACTAATAAGAAAGTCTAGTCAGCATCAATGTAACAATAGTTCGCAAAAATGTAACACATCTACACGGAACTCGTAACAATTACTACAAGATGAGAGGCTCTCCAGCAATTCTACGCCTAAAATAACGATTTCCGTCTAAACAGACTAATAAATTGCTTTAATAAACATCAACATAAACCCATAAGTTCAAATACACATAACAGCAACCTCTCTAGCAACTTCATAACGATGTACGGATCTCTAAACACACTAACAAACAATCTACAAAGTCATAAGCAAATACGTTCAAAGTTACATTGTGTTGACATAACTATAATACAAAATAGATTATAACTAATTCACATCAAACATAAACTTATAAATTGCTTGAATCAACATCAACATAAACTCATAAGTTCAAATATACATAACAGCAACCTCTCTAGCAACTTCATAACGATATTCGGATCTCAAAACACACTAACAAACAATCTACAAACTCATAAGCACAAAACACAAAACACATTATAACTAATTCACATCTAACCTAACAATTTCCGGATCTCGTAACACACTAATAACTATCTATAAGCAACCAGTTCGTAAACCGTAGCAATAATACAAAATACATTCTAACTAATTCACAACTAACCTAACTATCTCCAGATCTTGTAAAAACTAACTTAGTTTAATCATCATCAAAATAAAAAACAGTTCGTTAATCGCGACAAATATTCATAGATGAAAACAACGAGCAACACATAACATTTACGAAATGAAGAGTATAACCTAAAAAATAATGAAATGAAGAAATAATTAATAAATAGTTGTATAAAAGTATTTGAAGAGTACCTGAGAGAGAAGAAGTGTGTGAAAAATGTAACGGTGGAGTTGCGGCGGATGAGCGGTGGTTGTTGAAAGAAAGTGCTTTAAAATGGAAGTTGTTGTTGTTTTGAGGGTTTTGGAGGTGCGACGTCAGCACATGGGTAAAGTGTGCTCCAAGTTTTGCTTTCTTTTCTATTTTGACACTGATCTTTTCGACTTTTATAATTTGGTCTCTTTTTGTTTACTTTTTTTAATAGGTTAGATGAATATTTGTGCAAAGCGACGGGATTTATTAGCGGCAAATAGTTTTCTTTTTTGAAACTATGAAGATATATTACCACAACAAACATAATTTTTACAAGGAAAAATAGGATCAAAAACATGCTTACAATCCTATTACCAGATACTACACAACAAAAATAACAAGCTAGGCTATAAAACATTCCTTCAAACTTCACAGTTTCACTCACAGTCACTACATTTCCTTTACAACAAAGCAACCTTAAGTTAAAACAAGTGTAAAGTTAACAAAAGGCTACTATTCAATGGCCTCATGACTGTAAAAACCTTTATGCATTAGTTACATTTCTCTCTTGAAGGCTTGAACATAAACTGAACTATAGATACAACCTCGTAGAAGGATTATAAATAAGACATCAAAGAAATGCATCACCAATGCGAAAGACCTTGTTACCTCATACAAAGAGTTACATTTCTTTCATGAATGCGGTTTATCAACCCTACTATAGCAGCCACCTCACAAAGTGGGCAAAACTGTCATCCATGAAAGGCATCACTGTAAGGCCAAACCATCTCTATAACTCTTAACCATAAACCAAGTCATATTGTATGCCTTTTTGAAAACCACCATCATTAATAAAAGAATCGACAACCATACTATCTGCTACAATTTTGTTAACAGTTTTATCCCAACTCTTTCTTTCATTGCTTCTGAACATTCTAAAATTCTTTTCTTGCCACAAATAGTTATAGTTTTTTTGGATAAAGGGTTACCCCGGTAAAGTAAACAAATAGTTATAGTTATAGTAGATAAATTGTGCTTTAATGTTTCGTGTAACGTCAGTTTATGAAGTTTCAGATTCTATTTCTTTTCAAAATTCCTAACTACCGAACTATCTTTCACTTTAAGTCTCAGCCCTCTTCCTTTCACGATCTCCATAATTTTATTAACAGTTTTATCCCAACTCTTTCTTTCATTGCTTCTAAATATTATAAAATTCCTTTCTTGCCACAAATAATTATAGTTATAGTAGATATATTGTGCTTTAATGTTTCGTGTAACGTCTCATCATCCGTGATGACAACACTATTAAATATAATTTTTTGTTTTAAACCGTGTTTGTTTTAAGTTTGTAAAACCGTGTACGTCTAAGTTTTTGTTTGTCTAACTTTCTATTTGTAAAACATGTGTTTCTAATTTTTCATTTATTAGTTTCTATTTGTAAATCAAAAACGTTGTATACTCGTGGTCGTATAGGTTTTTTTTCTTTGTTTATATTTATAATATTTCAAATTATTAAAGTGTATTAAGGGGGTAGATTATGCAATTCACTTTATTTATTTTATGCATTATTACATTCGTCTCATTTTTATTGTCCTCCTTTGATTTTTTGAAGTCTTTTTTTTTAACTTTGATATTTAATATTTTTGTTTGTTATATAACACTTGATGAAAATTATACTAATGAAAATACATTTAAAACCCAATTCATTCATATATTTTGTATCAAATATTATATAACACAAACAAAAAATATTTAAGATCAAAGTTAAAAAGAAAGACTTCAAAAAGTCAGAAGAGGACAATAAAAATAGGACGGAGGAAATATTAAGTTTCAAAAAGTTCCATCAATGCTTTATAAGTAGTAAAAATGCGTAAAATTATATGGTAATAAATAGTAGATTTTTTCTTTTTGATATGTGAAATTAGATATTTGAGTTGTCATGAAGAGGTTTGATGTGAAAAGTACCATTGATTTTGGCGACGCACCATTTCCGTTATAGCCTTTTAATGAGCTACATTCGGCTTTCGTCAACACAAGTGAACTCATCCATAACGGAAGGTAAGTTATCTGATAATGTTCTCTACGTATTGATGATACCTCTAATATGTTTCATATTTTTTAAGTATCGTGATATCTAGCTTGTAGTTTTAGACACTAATACTCAGTATTCTTGTACAACATCCATGATCCCTTCTAGGACATCACTGCCATGCTTGGATTTGCCCGTGTGGAGCCAGTTGGCGCCACTAGTAGAGAAACTGCATTTTACAACGGACTATTTATAACGGTTTTCAATGCCACTGTTCTAAATAATTTGAAAGCATTATATATAACGGTTAATATAGAGACCGTAATATAAAATAGATCAGTTAAAATTATTATTTATAGCGGTCACATGTAACCGTTCTAAAAGAGTTTAATATTTTATAATTTAAAATTATTATTTAGAACGGTTGGTTATAAAGGTTTTAAAAACTTTAATATTTAATGTATAAAAACCTATTATTTACAACAGTTTTAAAATCCGTTTTAATTGAGTTTTCAAAATTTTATGTGGTCAACTCACGGGTACACTTTTACTTTACCAAAACACTACCCACTATCACTTTACTAAAACACTTTACTCTTCTTCACCAACCAAACATCAAATCACATTCAAAGCTTTCATACCTATCGATGGCAATAAATAAACAAGGTAAATCCATATTTTTACATGTTATGTGTGTAGTATATTCTAATTATATACTTACATACAGTATTATAAATTTTTATCTTTTATTTGAGTATTTTTAGTTTATATTTGTAATGACCAATTAGTTCATTTAGTTAGTCTCATATCATATGCATTAAATGTTATACCCATCCGAGGTTAATCTAATAAATATTAATTTCAGAAAGTCCTCATTTTGGGACTGCTTTTTGAATATTTCGCCTCAATTAGGATATGATGTATAAGTTTTAACGAGTTTACTATTTTAAAAAAATTGGTACACACTCGCTTTTACTCCATGAGTTTGTGTTTTTATACTCATACTTGAGGAGTAGAGGAGATATGATGCCGATCTTATTATAAATGGTAAATTCATTAAAACATATACACATATGAGGCGAAGTATTCAAAAAGTGGGTTAGAGACAAACCATGACCATTTCTGTTTCATTCATGAGTATTATACATTCACTTCATGTTACCTTTGATTTCCATATCTTAGATGGATCGCAGTGAATGGATGTACGAAATAGGACATTGATGCGGTGGGTTGCAACGCAGAAGTTTTACAACCCTCCTAGGCAGAGTACCTAATCGTTGTAGTGTAGTATAGGTAAGACTCGGGGGATTGATCGTTATCTAGGGAAATAGTTTGGGTATGTTCGAATTGAATGTTTACTATGGTCTAGAGGTTGAGAGAAGATTATTTTTGTGTTTTTATATTTTTTAGAAAGCAATTAAAATCTCGGGTTTGAAAGGGGGTTGATTAAACTAATTAACTACTCCTAATTTTATACTAATTGCAGAAAAGTAAAAGTTATGGAAAACTCGTATGGTTAAACAAATGTGTTCACCTAATCATGCATTACTCCCTAGTTAATCTCTCTTGTTTTATTGCTCGTCACCCTTGTAAATGTGATGTGTAAGTATTAAATACTTAACTCGGAATCCACCCAAATGGAAAGGTAGTACGAAGACTATTGTTGGGCTTCCTCTGACCTAATCGTGTTTCCCTAGATGTATATGCTAATGTAATATCTTATAGATAGTTTTCTAAAGCCTAACGCGCACACCACTAAAAAGAAGCAATAATAAAAGGGATAATTAACTAGGTTTCATGCAATCATAAGCAAACACAATTTAGATTTAGCCAAGCATGTATATTGAAATCGAAGAACAATTAATCAAACCATAGATAGATATATCGAATGATTAAAAGGGATATAGAACTTCACTTCAACTAAACATGGAGTTATGATGAGTACACAAGGGTTAAGAAACCCTAAAAAATGACACTTATATTTTCGACTTCTATATTTTGGTCTCTTCTTTTTAATTTTTTTAATACTACTAGACGTGTACTCGTGCAAAGCGACGGGGTTTATTAGCTGCAAATAGTTTTTTTTTTAATGTGAAGATGTATTATCACAACAAACATAATTTTTAGAAGGAAAAATAGGATCAAAAACATGCTTATAATCCTATAACCAAATACTACATAACAAAAATAACAAGCTAGGCTACAAAATAATCCTTCAAACTTTACAATTTCACCCACAGTCACTACATTTCCTTTGCAACAAAGCAACCTTAAGCTAAAACAAGTGTAAAGTTAACAAAAGGCTATTGTTTAAAGGCCTTATGACTGTAAAAACCTTTATGCATTAGTTATATTTATCTCTTGAAGGCTTGAACATAAACTCAACTGTAGATACAATTGTTAATACAAATAATGTCTAAAAACGTTATTTATATTTTTCGACCTCTTAATGTTTTGATAATAACAAAATGTAAAAACGTTTATGATAAAATTAAACGTTTACAAATTATTAATCGTAAAATTCCATTTCTAAGATTAGTAATCACTTAAGGTATGAACAAACAAATTATTAAGCATGATTAGTGATCAAGAAAATATTTTTCTCTTATTCATTACATTTTTACAAAAGAATTTCATAAAAATAATTATACAAAATATATTCTAATTAAAAAAAGTTTTATTAAAAACTTAAAATTTGAAATTCAAATTTTCCCCCCAAAATAAAAGGTTCCATACCAGATACAACATTCCCTACAAAAATACAAAAAAGGGAGTGTGGTCTACTGGGCGACCCCCTTATAGGCCTGGCGGCCCCCTTATATATCTGGATCGCCGGGACCGCCCCTAGTGACCATTGGATTTTCCTGCTTATAAATACTGCTCCATTCCTCGCAGAAAATCAGACCTCTTAGCACAAAATTTTCAGATAACTTTCTCTCTCTAAAATCTTCTTTCTCTCTCTAAATCTCTTGA
>BQNB010064008.1:0-19996 GCA_026074375.1 Tanacetum coccineum | reverse complement strand
GTCACATATGTATATATATAGTGTGACTAATGTTTCAAACTTATTTGTATCGGTCACACGTCCCAAATTATAAGTGACTAAATAATTAACAAAAAATTACCACTTGTTAGGATATCATTTCATCACCAAAACACAAAAATAAGAAAAAATAGATTTTAGAGAGAGAAAGTAAAAACAAAGAAAAATGGTTACTTGTTTCACAAAAGAAAAATGAGAAGCAACAACACCCTCTCCACACTTGGAGAGGGCATTAAATAGTTCCAAGAGTGGACTATTCTAGTGGGCTTTGTGTTGGGCCGGATCAAAATACAAATGGGCTTGAGCCCGACAACTAGGCCCAACTAGCTTAAGTAAATTCCCGAAAACTACGTTTTACTTATACAAGGCTCGGGAATATTTAATGACCATCACTTTACTAAATATCACGGCTAACACCAGTTAAGTCTAGTCACATAAATATCTAACTGTGTGGCCGTTCAAAAAACAGCATGTGTGACAAAATCCCAGATTTGTACTAGTGTTGGGTCTTAAGTTGGGAGTTTTAGATGCAGTTTCAGACTTAACAAAATCAAAGAAGTTCAAATTTGTAACATTAGTTACAGATTCAACTTCAAACCTATTAGATTTGTTCATTTTTTTAATTGAAAAACAGTCTCATAAAACTTTACATCTCTAGAATATAAAACATTTCTCTTTTCAAGACTAAAAAGTTTGTAAGCTTTTTTACCACTTGCATATCCAATTAAAACACATTTTTCAGACATAATAGAAAACTTATTAGTTCCTTTTACAATAGCAGCATAACAAAAACACCCAAAACTCCTTAATGATAAAGGTTTGGTTCCCTACCATATACTAAAGAAAAAGGAGATTTGCCATTTAAAAACAGAGGAAGGAAGCCTGTTAATCAAATAAACATCAGTCAATACACATTCTGACCAAAACTTAAGAGGGATCCCTCCCTGAAACATAAGACTTCTAGCTACATTTTGAAGATGTCTATGTTTCCTTTCTGCTATACCATTTTGCTGTGATGTATATGCACAAGTAGTCTGATGTAAAACTTTCATGGTATTTAAAAAATCACTCATTTTATGAACTGAGTCCTATTATCTGATCTTATGACTTTAATTTTCTTATTAAACTGTGTCAAAACAAGGTTATAAAAACTAACAAACATTTAAAAAACTTCATCTTTAGTTTTTAACATATACACCCAAACAGACCTACTATAGTCATCAACAATAGTCAAGAAATACCTAAAACCTCCCTGCTAATCACTTTACAAGGACCCCAAACATCTAAATGGATTAACTGACCAAAAAATGTAGACTTATTTTCACTTAAAGGAAAAGATTCTTTGCTTTGTTTAATATAACAAACATCACAAGGAATCTCATGTTTAATATGATTCAGATTCAAAGTTCCTTTTAAAAGATTAAGAACTTGATTACCAAGGTGACCCAACCTATTGTGCCAAACATCCTTAGAAACATGACAAGCAAAATACTCACTCTTATTAACAGAAGCAGACACATTATACTCTTTATTAAACAAGTATAACCCAATAAACTCACTACCAGTCCCCATGACTTTCCCCTTTCTTAAATCCTAGATATAACAATTTGATTCATCAAAACAGACACTCAACTTACTATCTTTAATCAACTTATTCACATATAATAAATTAACAGTATATTCAGGAATAACCAACACATCAAACAAAATGACATCATTGTTTAATTTCAGATTACCTACATGTGTTATTTTAGCAAGAGTGCCAATAGGATGTCCAACTGTAAGTTTTAAATCTGATACATCAACTAAGTCAATCATGTTTTTAGTATCATTAGTCATGTGTTGGTTGGCCCAAGAGCCAATTATCCAACCCACATGATAATTGACTCCATTAATTTTAATATTGGCACAAAAGAATTTATAGAAATGTTGATTAAAAAACACATTACAATTAAAAAAACAACTTTCTATACCTGCCATATTGGCATTAGCAGGAGTGTAGGACTTATCATTCAATAGACTCGTCAGCTTTAATATATGTTCATTACTCAAAGACAAAGGACTAATAGAAGACGTTATATCATTGTTACCCATGAACCTACCCTTAGCATAAGCATTATTACTTTTGTTATTATTAAAATTGCTAGCAGGTTTTAAGTTTGGATTTCTTTTAAAACTAGGTGGGCACCCACTAATTTCAAAACACCTATCAAAAGTATGTCCTTTTAAACCATAATTTTTACACAATAACCTGTCATAATTCCCTATATTAGCTCTACTACCATTGCCATTAGACTAATTACCAGTATTCCTTTTTATGTTATTATTATTAGGTTTAGAAATAAAAACAAATACTTGAGGTTTTTTAATCTTTACAGAACTAGCAAGAACCCCCTCTGAGACTCTTCCCATGACACAATAACAAAGGCATCTTTGACTTCAGGAAGGATTTTCTTGGTCAAAATACTACTCCTAATAGCTTGATAGACATCATCAAGACCCATCAGAAATTGCATCAATCTTAACAATTTACCATGATCAATTAGTTCTGCTCTAGCCTCACAAGTACAATCACGCAGTTTAGTAAGAATGTCAAATTCTCTCCATAGAGAATTCAACTTATGATAATATTCAGTAAACCACTTTATTTAAAGTTATTTATCTTTTGTAACAGATTAAAGACTATAGACCCATCAACTCTGTCATATGTTTCTTTTAACTCATTCCAGACATTAGTAGCATTATCAAAAAACATATGACCCAAATAAACATTTTGAGACAAAGAACTCATAATCTAATTCAAGACCACAACATTACAACTATCATATTCCTCAAGCAATGGGGCACCAACAAGATAAACAGATCTATTACAAGTGCCATTTATAAATCCTATTTTATGTTTAATTTGCAAAGCTAGTTTCATGGCACTGGCCCATATTCTATAGTTATCAACACCAGTTAATTATAAAGAAACAATAGAAGCACAATTAAAATCATTATGATGAAGATGCAGGGGATTACCCTGATCGAAAGATCTAATCCTAATAGCCACGATGAAACAAAAACAGCGGATAACAGATATCAACAAACAACAGAACAACAAATAACAAACAGCCACATAAACAACCAAAGACAAGCAAAAACCAAGAACAATCAATAAATCAAACAAACAAGCAACCAAAGAATGCAGATAAACAACTAACAACCATAATAACAAATTAATCAACAGAAAACTAACAAACTTAATACCAACCACCAAACCAATGTTGCAACTCCACAATCTAACTAGCATATCCTCTAGCAATCTAGACACAACCCTAAAATCTATACTCATACCCAAGATCCATAAACTCCCCGTCAAGGAAATTGGGACTGGCGAGAGCAGGTATCCAAACCACTCAAGGTGGCAGGTCAAGATGTAAGTTAGCCTATTTGCACCCCCTTGACAAAAAATTTGTACCACTTAAAATAAAAAAGACTTACAGTGCTTTAAAGGCAGTGGAAGACAATCAATCACTCTAGATCCACTTAGTCTAGAGTAATTGAAACCACGATGAACCTAAAGAATCCACAGAATTACAAGATCAAGAAACCCCTAAATTTTCCCCAAATTGACCAACCAAATCGATAAATAAACCAGTTAATCAATGATTAACCACCCAAGAAACCTCAAGAACCGCCAATAACCAAGAATCCCCAAAAATTAGGGTTTCAAGAAAAAAAACCCTAAATCAACCAACCTTCGATTAAACCCCAAGAGAGCATGAATAATCAACCTATACCATGTGAAAATGGTACAAAACAACTAATAGATCACCCAACTAACCACCCCTTTGGTGATTCACTTTTATTAAAACAATAAACACTGAAGATGAGTCCCCAACACTGGTTCTGACCAATACAATTACAAATGAAAGACAATGACTGTCTCCAACTGGATGCAACCTAAAGATACAAAACTCACACAACTAAAACTATAGCCTAACAATCTAAACAAGACTAAGGATCAAGATGATCCATAACCAGAAACCCAATGAAAACCAGAGAGAGCTTTGAGAGACTTTTGAGAGATAAAACTTTGATGGAATGAATGATTAGCAAATCCTAGATCCGGATGAGATATTATATAGAGCTCCATTTTACATAACAGCCCCTGAACAATAAAACACACCAAAACTAGATCAAAAATTAATGGTTAGAGATATAACTAAGAATATTTCTAATATAAGCGTTTCATATATCCTAAGCTTGCTAAACTGAAAATAATACTTTGAACATTTGCTATGCTCAGTTTTTGTGTTGCATATGAATCATATAAAGGATTATTACTATGAAAGAGGGGAGAGTAATTCGTAAAAAAGTTTTAAAAAATACAAAGTTTTCAAGAAAATGTGTGAATTGGCGGGAACACCTTGATCCCGTGTGCCTTCTGGCATCAGCCATTGTCCACCCCACAAGGAATAGCTTCGGCAACTCTACTAGCCTAGTGGGGGCACCAACTGGAGTAGCCAGTAGCCGAGAGTCGAATCATTGATCATTTATCTACAAAATCTCTCCAGTGGGCTCATGAGTTTTTTGGAAATAGATACCAACTGAGCTAAAGCCCTTTGGTAGAAAATATAAAGTTTAACGGAGTGCTAGACTGCTGGTCATACTTTGCAGTACCTTTCTAGATGGTGTAGAATTGTGTTTAAACACGTAACATATGTTGAAACGAAACCAAAATTGGCATAGCAAAAAGAGAAAAAAAATAGCTTTTGTTGTTGTTGATACATAATAACGCTGAAAAGAAGCCAAAATTAAGAAAGTCAAGCATGATGATTAGAAACTCAAATCTTTAAGAAAAAGTCTGGCATATACAGTAAGAATTGAAGCATTTTTCACGTGAAATGTGGATGGATAAAATGGAAAAAAATTTAGATGCCTCAAAATTACAAGTGTTAGGTGTTAAATTTCTCAAATATTTTTTGTTTCTTAAAATACTCAAAGCTACGTGGGCGACTTGGAAAACGTGACGAACTTTATGCAAAACTTGACACGTGTCTATGCAAGTACTGGGCGACTGTTGCCACTTGAGACACTTGTCAAATTTTGTGTGAAAATCTTTCAAGTCTTTTAAGTCGCCTATTTTAGAAATCAAAATTCTTTTGAAACATTCTACATCTAGTCACTTGTACTTTTGAAAGAATTAAAGAATTTTCTCTGGATAAAAAGTAAACAGTGTTGGATGTCATGCTTTCGGAGGTAATAACATGTTAGTATCTAGGAACCACACAGTACTAGCATTGTCATTGTCCTTTAAAAAAAAGGTAAGTTATACATGCCTCTTAAAAAGTCATTCGTACCTCTTCTGTTTTTTTATATTTTTAATTTTTTATAATTTTTATAATTTTGTTTATATTACAAAACTGTAAAACTGAAAGTGCGAAATAAAAATTATAAAGTTTAACAAGTCAAAAATAAAGAACTATCAAAAAAAATACAGAACAAATCTATCTATACTCTTCTATAAAAGAGAGTTTTTATCCTCCCCTTATTTAATTTTTTCTTAAAATAACAATTAACAGCAGCTTGACACGTGGCATAGACTCACATTTAGCAACAATTTTGAAAGAAGAAAAGACAACACGTTTTAATGAAGATTATAAATGGAAATGTTGAAGAAAAATTGTTACAAAAGTTGACAGTCAAATTAGCATTTATTAAAAAAAAACGTTTCTTAAATAGAAACGTTCAACGATTTCCTAATTTGATTCATCCCGCGTTTTGATTTTAGAAAATAAACATATTATGCGTGTGTTATTTTAGCTAAGATCTATAACTTTGGAAAGTGTTCAAACTTTTCATCTATATTTTTGCGAAATAATTTTCCCTCATAGACGTTCACAACTCATGCATTCTCAAACTTATAATCGATGTTTTATCAAACCAATACATAAGGTACTTTTAAATGCATTAACTAGAAAAGAGCATTAATAGGGCGGAGCTAATTTAGACATGGCCATTCTCATTTTTCTTAACAATTTTTCAAAACTCATTGAAATTGTACGACATTAAATTACAAATCATTTCTAAACATGTCATTTGGGAATTTTATTTTGGGTAATATTGATAATTATATAATGATTTTAATTTGGTTAGCTTTGTATTTCTCAATCAATTATATACATTCCTTTGCAAAGGAGGTATTTTAGTATTTAGTCTCTCGGTAAAGTTCAAGGTCGATGATTTTGGCTTATTTTTAAGCTCGAATAGCTTATTTTCGAGCTTATAAGCTCACGAAAAAGAAGAGAAACACGAGGGATGTGTTTTTGGATGTTATGATATGAGCAATGCTAAAAGACAAAATCATTTTGATTTGTGTGACCCCGGGAGGTATTTAGACATGTTCTTTCATATCATCCTTGAAATCTTAAGGCTTATTTTGTTAGTTTTGATATTGTTGCTAGACATGTTCTTTATCTGCCTTGATGTTCGAAAGCAGGTTCATCTCTGATTTTAGCATTGTAAAAGACAATATCATTTTACGTGTTCGTATTATGAGAGCTCTAACGCAACCGCTTCATGACAAATACATTGATTAACCAGGAAAATGATCATCATTGTTGAGAGGGTACTCAATTATATATATACGCGTTTTTATTGCTCATTTTTGAATTGTTTTTTTCTTCTTATTTAGTTACGTATTTTGTTGTGATGTTACATGTATTCATATCAAACAAACACATTCTTCTTCATATGGTGTATCTTTAGATATATTTTTCTAACTTTGGCATGATAAACTTTGTTCACAGTTTCGTTGATGATTGGAGTTCAATAAGTATTTTGGGTCAGATTTGCATCTGGAAGGAGCCTATGCGTGGAATACATCATTTGTTCAATATCGAAATGATTATTATGTATGAGAAGTCGTACTCATTTTTATCTAAATGTTAAATTTATTGGTATTTTCAGTTCTAACGAGTGTTATTTTGAATGTTTCACACAGTTTCTACTTTGGAAATGCGCCTACTACGACTTGGTTGACAATGTTTTAAACTAAAGGTGATGTTAACTGATGAAATTCCATCAAACTGTCAAAAATGTGATTGATACATATTGTATTGCTCAGTAGAAGCAGATAATACTTTTGGTACGACCCTAACAACGGCTAGATTTGTTTTGCGCATTTATATGACCAGCGGGTGAATGTATATATCTAAAATGGGTGCATAACAAGACCATCAGGTGTGAGAAGCTCCCCAACCCATGGATCATGTTACCTATATTGTGTGAGAAGCTACCCAATCTAATGGTTGAGAGTTCAAGTCTTGCTTAAGACATGTGAGATTGATTTTTGATGTAAATTTTGTGAGATGGTTAAAATTTTTGTTTTAAAAAACAACCTTTTTTAGATTGGATTAAATTGATAGATTTTATTTTTCTTTAATTTTATTGGTATAATCCCTCATTCCTAATTTCTATTGTTTTCTTAGGTTAATTGTTAGCAACCTCACATTAAATATCCAACTCTCTAATATGAACTTTCCATTGAAGTTGCTTAGTGGGTTTAAAGTTATCAAGATAGCATCCTTTATTATGAATGACTTGCATATCATCCTTTATTTCCATAATGATATTCCTCTTAAAAACTATTTTAGATTATTATGAAGTTTCATGATACTTCTATGAGAGAATGTCATTAAATGGTTCAATCTTGATCCTATTCTTGTTTGATCTCCATTCATCTTATAACGTCTGATTATTGAGTGTAATCCTTGATTTCGTTCTCTTTCCCCTTGTTTTAGGTTCGACGTTGTCTTAGGGTTAGGGCTGGATCTTTGATTTATATTCTAATCAGTCTTTATCAGGTTCGACGAGGTTATTAGGGATAGGGCTGTGAGTACTGTTAGGGTTTATTTTTTAAGCCCTAATTATTTTCACCATAATCTTCTTTTTTTTCTTTTTTTACGGAGGCTCGTTTGATAATCCATGGGCAGTTACAGATCTAAGGAGGACGATGTTTCTAAGATCTCTACCTCTATATTTATTACCAATTTCCCTGATATGTTTACTGCTAAGGAATTGTTCCACTCATGTAAACAATATGGACATGTCGTGGATGTTTTTATCCCAACTAAGAGGTAGAAAGCTGGTAAGAGGTTTGGTTTCGTCCGCTTTATTAACGTTTTTAATGAGGAGAGATTGGTTAATAATTTATGTACGATATGTGTTGATTGTTTTAAGCTTCATGCAAATATTGCTAGGTTTCATAGAACACCTTTGCATGATAAAAAATTTCAGGCGAAAAATGATGTTGGGGTTAATAGAAGCAATACACATGTTTTTAAGAAAGATTTTAGGGTTACCGGCGTGGGCAATTCGTATGTTCATGTGGTGAAAGGTAAACCTCAGTCTGTGATCATGGAGAGCGATTCTTCTCCAGCGTTAGTTTTGGATGATGAGTGTTTGAATTCAAAGGATCTGTCTAATTCCCTGTTGGGAAGGGTGAAAGAATTTGCATCATTATCTAATCTAAAGATGGCATTAACTAATGAAGGCTTTGATGATATAAGAATTAAGTATATGGGGGAGTTATGGGTTCTGTTGGGATTTGCTTCAGAAGATTCAAAAAAATTGTTCCATGATAATGTGGGTGTTGGGTCTTGGTTTTCTCGGTTGAAGCAAGCATCAATGGAGTTTAATTCTGAAGGAAGAATTGTTTGGGTGGAGATTGAAGGCATCCCATTTAAATTGTGGTCGGGCATACATTTAAACGCATTGCGTCTAAATGGGGGGAGCTACTACACATTGATGATCAGGAAGATAAGTGCTTTCACTCGAAAAGAATATGCATCCACACGAAGTTTGAAAAGAATATCTTTGAGGCTTTTAAAATCATTTTTCATGGCAAGGTTTTTTGGATTCGAGTCAAAGAAGCTCCTGGATAGGTCCCTATTTCAGATCATCGGCCTATTTTACTTCGTGAATCTCACTTTGATTATGGACCGACTCCTTTTCGTTTTTTCCATTATTGGTTTGAATGACTAGTATGATGAAGAAGTTGAAATATCTCAAAATGAAGATTCGTGAGTGGAATAAAGGGAATATGAAAAATACGAAAAATGTAAAAGCAAAACACAAAGAAGATTTAGAGGCTCTAGAGGAGATTATTGACAAAGGCGAAGGTAATGTTGAGGTCGTCAATAAAAGAATGGAGGTTGTTAAAACCCTTCAAGCTTAGATAAACTTCAATCGTTGGAAATGGCTCAAAAAGTAAAGGTTAAATAGTCTATTGAGGGTGACGAGAATTCTAGTTTCTTCCATGGTGTGCTGAATAAAAAACGGTGTCAACTTACTATTCGAGGCATTATGGTTGATGGTATATGGACTGATAGCCCGAATATGGTGAAACGTGAATTTCTTCAACATTTCAGAAAAAGATTTGATAAACTTGATGCTGGTCGAGCTTATATTGATATGAGTTATCCTAAAACCGTATCCTCTTATCAACAAGTTGAGTTGGAGCTTGATGTGTCTAAAGAAGAGATAAAGAGGGCGGTTTGGGACTGTGGGACTGACAAGTCTTCTGGTCCAGACGGTTTCACGTTTGGTTTTTACCGTCGTTTCTGGAAGATTATTGAAAACGATGTGTTCGAAGCTGTTAAGCATTTCTTTACATATGGTGACATCCCTAAAGGTTGCAATTCATCTTTTATTGCATTGATTCCGAAAATTCCGAATGCTAACTTGGTAAAAGATTTTAGACCAATCAGTCTTATTGGAAGTTTGTATAAAATCATTGCAAAAATATTGGCGAATCGTCTAAAATTAACATCACTATTTTTGATTGTTTCATTATGATTCTAGGTGTGTGGCAACTGGTAAAGATCTTCTCATTGTTGCAGTTTATGCTCCTCATGATTTTAAAGATAAACAGGTGTTGTGGGATTATTTGACTCACATGATTACTAATTGGCAAGGTGAGGTGGTGATTATGAGTGATTTTAATGAGGTGCGGTATAAGTCTGACAGGTTCAGATCAGTGTTTAATGTCCAAGGCGCTAATGTGTTCAATTCATTCATTGCTAATGCGGGGTTGAAGGAGGTTCCTGTAGGTGGTAGCTCTTTTACGTGGTGTCATAAATCTGCTACAAAGATGAGTAAACTTGATAGGCTTCTCATTTCTGAAAGCTTATTGAGTGTTTGTCCGAATTTCACAGCTATTACCCTGGCATGATATCTTTCAGATCATCGGCTTATTTTACTTCGTGAATCTCACTTTGATTACGGACAGACTCCTTTTCGTTTTTTCTATTATTGGTTTCAAATGGATGGTTTTAATAAACTTGTGGAAGATGCTTGGAGTGAAGCTCCGACGATGACTCTAATGCGATGACTAGTATGCTGAAGAAGTTGAAATATCTCAAAATGAAGATTCGTGAGTGAATAAAGGGAATATGAAAAATACGAAAAATGTAAAAGCAAACACAAAGATTTAGAGGCTCTGGAGGAGATTATTGACAAAGGCAAAGGTAATGCTGAGGTCGTCAATAAAAGAATGGAGGTTGTTAAAACCCTTCAAGATATAGATAAACTTCAATCGTTGGAATGGCTCAAAAAGCAAAGGTTAAATGGTCTATTAAGGGTGGCGAGAATTCTAGTTTCTTCCATGGTGTGCTGAATAAAAAATGGAGTCAACTTACTATTCGAGGCATTATGGTTGATGGTATATGGACTGATAGCCCGAATATGGTGAAACGTGAATTTCTTTAACTTTTCAGAAGAAGATTTGATATAACACATAATGCTTGTGAGCTTATTTGATTTGAGTTATCCTAAAATGTATCCTTTGATCACAGGTTAAGGTTGGAGCTTGATGTGTCTTAATGAAGGTAGATTAAGAGGGTGGTTTTGGGACTGTGGATGACAAGTCTTCTAGTCCAGCGGTTTTAGTTTGGTTTTACCGTCGTTTCGGATGATTAGTGAAAACGATGTGTGCGACTAGCTGTTTAGCATTTCTTTACATATGGTGACTTCTAAGGATGCAATTCATCTTGATTGCATTTTATTTGAAATTTCTGGATGCTAACTTGGTAAATGATTTTAGACCAATCAATCTGATTTGGATGTTTGTATAAAATCATTGCAAAAATATTGGCGAACCGTCTTGTTGTTGTTTTGGGAGATATTGTTAACGAGGTGCAATCAGGTTTTATCGCGGATAGACAAATTTTAGACGGTCATTTTATTCTTAATGAAGTGTTACAATGGTGCAAGTCGAAAAAGAAACAATCTTTAATTTTTAAGGTTGATTTTGAGAAAGCTTATGACTCGGTTGGATGGGATTTTTTGGATGATGTTTTGAAAAAGTTTGGTTTTGGTGATAAGTGGTGTAATTGGATCCAAAGCTGTCTTAGATCTTCGAGAGGTTCGATTAATATTAATGGTATTCCTACGGAGGAATTTCAATTCTATAAAGGTCTAAAGCAAGGTGATCCGTTATCCCCGTTCTTGTTCATATTAGTTATGGAAAGTTTGCATTTATCATTTCAAAGGGTGGTAGATGCTGGTATGTATAAAGGAATTAAGCTAAGCCCTTTGTTGAATCTTTCTCATATGTTTTACGTGGACGATGCGGTTTTTGTGGGGACAGTGGTGTGATGGTAACATTAACACTTTAGTTCATATGCAGGAATGTTTTTTTTGCGCATCAGGTTTGCAGATTAATATGAGCAAAAGTAAACTAATGGGGGTCCTTGTGGAGAGAGACAAAGTTAAGTGTGCAGCTGCAAAACTTGGCGGCATGATTCTTATAAACTCCACTTTTCGTACTTTAGGTTCGATAAAGTTGGTGGGTCAAATGTCTCGGGTTCATGCTTGGAATGGAGGTTTGTCGTTTGGTGAAAGACCGATATCTAACAGGGAAAATAATGGCGACTTTCAATTGGGGAAGGTTAACTCTATCTAGTCTGTTTTAGGATCGTGCCTATATTTCACATGTCTATTTTTAGAGTTCCGTTGAGTGTGCTTCGCATGTTATAGTCTATCCGCAGCCTTTTTTTAATGGTCGTGAACTGAAAAGTAAGAAATCGACCTGGGTAAAATGGAATAACGCGTTGGCTTCTAAAGAGAAAGGGGGCTTGGTGTCTCAAGATTATATGCATTGAATAGAGGTCTGATGTGCAAATTGGTATGGAGGTTCTATACTCAATTTACGTCTTTATGGGCGAGAGTCATTAAGGCGATTCATGGAGACGACGGGAAAGTGGGAACGTATACGAAAGCTGGTATTCAGTCTTGTTGGATGAATATAGTGCACGAAATTAATGCTTTGAAAAAACAAGGTATTAATTTACTCGATTGTATGCGTGTAAAGTTGGGGAATGGGGAGAAGATTGCTTTCTGGGAGGACATTTGGGTCAGAGATAATGCGCTTAAAAACCTATACCCGCGTATGTATGCCCTTGAGACTTGTAAGTTGGTGACTGTTGGAACGAAGTTGGCCCATTCCAGTTTGGAGTCTTCGTTTCGTCGTAAACCGAGGGGCGGTGTAGAACAGGAACAATATGATGCTTTATCGGGTCAGGTTCATGATGTTACTTTCGTGCCTATGTCAGATAGATGGATATGGTCCTTGGCGAGCTCGGGGGATTTCTCAGTCGCTTCAGTCAGAAAGGTGATAGACGATAAATTGCTCCTGGATGTTGGAACAAAGACTCGATGGATTAAATCTGTTCCTATTAAGGTGAATGTTCATGCATGGAAAGTTAAGATTGATTCGTTACCGACGAGGTTCAATATTTCTCGCCGAGGTATAGATATTGAGTCTATTATGTGTTCTATTTGTGATAACGGGGCGGAGTCGACTAGTCATTTGTTTTTCACCTGTCACATGGTTAGAGATATTACTCGTAAGATAACAAGCTGGTGGGATGTTACTTATGTTGAGGTTGATTCATATGAACATTGGATTGCTTGGCTTGTGAATCTTCGTCTTTCGTCTAAGCATAAGCAGGTGCTTGAAGGTGTTTTTTACGTAATGTGGTGGCACTTATGGTCTTATCGTAATAAGCACATTTTTGATTCGAAATCTCCATCGAAGGCGATGATTTTTAAGATGTAGTTTCTCGGTCTTTTTATTGGTGTTGGTATAGATGTAAAGCTTCGTTTAGTTGGAACGAGTGGCTTAAAAACCCTTACCTTGTTTCTTTGTAATTGCTAGCTTCTTGCTAGAGTTTTTTATATCAATAAAATAGCTGTTCTAAAAAAAATGTATGTCTCGAATGTAGACACACGGTTATCTACATGGCACTCACTTAAAATAATTTGTTAGTTGTATTTAATCTATCATTAGTATTATTATTAGTTATTATGAAATGTTTCTATATGCTGTAATTGAACTGAAAGAAGCTCATTTTCAATGTTCGTTTGGATGTAATCGCATTGACTTGCTGTTAAAAGGTGTATGATCTTTTTATCTTTTTGGTATTTGTGACTTTTGATCTTTGCTTAAGGGAGCTGATATAAGAAGTTATATATAGAGATTCACGCATCATGCTATGGTTTTGTTGGGATTTATTTCCTATTAAATTTGCAAGGCATTTCACTTTATTAATTATCTATTACGGAGTACAAAACTTAAATCTTGAACCTTAAACTTTGTTGCGCAATAGTCTCATAAATATATTCTACACTATCAGCATGAAACATGATCCATGATGATGACCGGCATTATTGACA
Organism: Tanacetum coccineum; assembly: GCA_026074375.1. NCBI lineage: Eukaryota > Viridiplantae > Streptophyta > Magnoliopsida > Asterales > Asteraceae > Tanacetum > Tanacetum coccineum. The sequence goes on along the minus strand of BQNB010064008.1, from coordinate 6,256 downwards.
CGTATAGAACAGCCTCTAAGACGGGGTGTTATGGAGTGTGTGATCACGTGTGAAGGCTGATTGTTAGCGCATGAACCCCACGACGGTGCTACAAGCTTCGTGCGAGAAGGACTCAAATCGACGGGTGTTCGGTGAAGGATTTCACCTAACGCAAAAAGAGAAAGAAGTGGGGGTGACGGTAAAAAACTCGACCGGTGGACTTTTATTAAAAAAGAATTACTTAAAAATTTATCATTCTATTTAACTATAAAAAAGCCCCTTATCCTTTCGTTTTTTTTCACATATCCAAATCTTATTCCGTCTTTTATATTTCTACTTAAAAAATATCTTAAAATACTTCAAAAAACAAAATCCAAAAACAACTCGACGTCAAATGTTCCACTTCCAAAAAGAAAAACAAAATGATTTAATGTTCTACTTTTATCCCAATGATCATTTGAACGGAATTCACCGCGAGAAAGTGTTGGAGCTCAAACAGAAAATTAAGAAGAAGTATACTTTAAATTATTAATTTATGATTTAATTTCCTAATAAAAGTTTAGTTTAAGTTTTCAAATATTAATGTAGTGTTTTATTTTTAATTTTAACGAAGGTTTAATTTTAGTATTTATTAAGTTTGTTATAAAAAATGAGTTTGTTGGTTGGATAAGTGATGACCATTACAACTGAAAGGGGAAGGTAAGGTGATTTGTTGAGAAGCTGAGGTAAAAGTGAAACGGAGGTCACCATTATATGTAGCCTAACTTTCAGAAGATAACAACTTATGGAAAAAATGATTACAATGAGACTAAAATAAATGACCAATGAAGTTACGTCCGATACATATATATAGTAGTACAAAATATCGATATTGACCGGTCTCCTGAATATGGCATCATGTATATGAGAAACCTACATGCGTTTATAAGTGGATTTACAATTGAAGGTAGAACATTTTTTGCTTAAAAATGTCACTGAAAAGCTTTTTCTCATTGGGGGGAATAACTTTTTTTCTTCATTGACTTGAGAACCTCAAGTTATATGAACACTGACTTCAACAAAACTCTGTCTCACACTAATTTTAATGCCATTCTAGATTCGCCATCAAATCGACCGGTTTTTTATGCCATTCTAGATGGGTCATTAGAAAGACTTGAGAATCCCCAATTCGGTTATGTCATTCTAGATGCGCCATCTACTCGGCCAATTTTTTTGAAAGTAAGTTTGTATTTGTCACATCATGTTTTTACACATCATCAAGTATATTTTTCGTGTCACGTGTTAAGAGCGAAAGAGGCTTATAGATGGTCATTTGAGAATTGCGACGAAGATGGTAATATGACTAATCATACAAAAAATATTTTATCACTAATCGTACAAAACATATTTCCTATAAAGTATTTCACAAAATCTCTTATCAAAGGTAATAATGTTTTCTTTTGAGAATTCATCTCTTCCCCTTTTTATTTAATTAGCCTATTTATAATATATGATGAATCAAATTATGTTTACTTATGTCACATTAGTTGCAACATGTTGAAGTTGAAATGTATAAAATATAACCGCCAAAAAAATATAAACAAGTCGTGATTTACAAAGAATTTATAATATTATTTTAGATGTTCAATTATTACGATCTATCATATGTATCTTTTTGCAAACACGTTTTCTAGAATTTTATAGTTTACCGTTTAAGTTAACACATGAATGATTATAACCTGTTACACGATACTCTATTATTAAATTAATTTTTTTCTTTATTTTTAGTTGTCTTTGTCATAATTAGAAGTAAATATGTTGGTCGATACTCTTAGGTTAATAATTTGAAAATATTGATTTCTGTAGGGAAAAAAAAATATTTATTTAAAACACACCACAAATTTAAAAATGATTAAACCCCCCCAACAGCCATAGCCATCTCGTGCAATCCAGTCCAGCATTCCCGTACCAAGCACATCGATGTCAGATATCACTTAGGGATCAATAGTTGATAGATCCGCAATATTGAAAATATTGATTTCTGTAGGGATCAATAGTTGATAGATCCGCAATTGACGTTGCAATATGAGGATGCAATTAAAATATATCTAATCTAGGTTTGTTTGTTTAAGATATTGTCACCAACATACAAGTTCAACAACACCAAACACTAATATGTATCACTATCTTACTATTTCCTTTCTTCGGTGTTGCTTTTTTCTTTGCAAGGGTTTTTCCAACTCTATATTTTATTTCCATTATTTGACCATTTGTTTGATTACATGCATGTTTCATTAGTTTGAAGTTTCTACTTTTAAATGTGTATACCCATGTGTTTCTTTCTCAAGCGCCTTGCTACATAATATATAAGGTAGTATCTATTTTCATCATCTCTTTAAAATACCCGTTAATTTGACGGGTCATTTAGCTAGTTACATAAATATTTGAAAATGAAAATAATTAATACGTAATTAATAAATGATTAATACACTCATTACATAAAAATACATTCATATATTCACATTTTACAACAATTAAAATCATATATCTACAAAGCGTACATATGATGTCTCACTAAAATGATGGTGCATATAGTTTCGAAAACCGGACCGGACCAACGGGTTCAACCGGGAACCGGAGTCACCATCGGTTCGGCTAGCCAATAAAAGCCGTCCGAAGACGAACCAGAGTGGACCTGTCGGAACCGATAAAAACGGGTGAACCGGACTCACCGAGATCAAATTCTTTTTATTTTTCCGATTAATCGTCACAGTGTACCCGCCGCCGCAACGCCCGGATACCCTGCTAGTATACATTTATACCAAGTGTCACCATGCATACACCGTTCATTTATATTCAAAATCTGTATTCAGAGTTCAGACATATATTTAAATTCCACCAAAAACGTATATATTCTAAACATCACTCTTTTAATTTGTTTGGCATGCGAGCTACTTTTAGACCTAAATCCTGTAAACAATTGAAATCACTTTGTTTTTTTCACATGAAAACCATTTCATCATGTCTAAGCACGATATTTGAACTTACAAAGTTCGATTATCATGCTACTCCCTTGTGTTTGGAGAATGTTTGGTAAGAAGATCTTCCAAAAGCGTATTATCCAAATACTCCAATTCAAGCACCGGTTCTGTTTCCACTCTTCCATTGTTCTCCCTCAAAGACATTACCAAAGAAGAACTCGACGACGAAGATGACATTGACGTACTCGAGTGTGTACCCAATGGCAAGTCCGTCGTAGTAGGTGAGCTAACATTTCGGTAATGACCATCATTAGGAAAGTTAAGGATAGCTTGATGACCCCTTAATGCATAGGCAGCTCTATCATAAGCCCTAGCAGCTTCCTCAGCCGTGTCAAATGTCCCGAGCCATGACCGAGCACCATTTCTTGTCGGATCACGTATCTCGGCCGCGTACCTTCCCCACGGACGACGTCGGATTCCTCGGTACTTGTTTTCTCTTCTTCCTCGGTCACTACTTGAACCCGCACCTTCTTGATTGGCATCCATAGGTGTAGACATGCATGCACTAGAGTGGCGATTTTTTTTCTTTTTAGCATGTGAATGTGTTTGTATAAATAGGCATACGATTATCCGACAAAGAACAAGTTGATAATTATGGGTCGTATGTGGTGGGTTGAATTCAATTCAAACGTTTGACAGCAACCCAGCCGCCATTTCTATGAAGCTTCGTGAAAACAGCATGACACAAACAATTGCAACTTGCTTGTGCACGTGGGAATACCTTAGAATAATCTAAGGGTGCGTTTGGTTGAGGTGCATCCGAGATATTTCATGGCATTTACATTTTAATTGCGTTTAAATATTGTGTTGCTATCTCAAATGAAGGAATTTAAAATTTTCACGAATTGCCAAAATGAGGAGAATTCAAATGTTTTTAAAAAGTAACGAATTTTAATTTACTTGAAAACTTTTTTTATTAACTTTTTTTCTTGTTGTTGTATTTTTGTTGTTGTTTTTGTTCGGGTTCTGGTCAAAGTCGAGTCAATGTTAAAAAGTTCATACCTGAACCTCACGCCTTAGCACTATGACGTATCCTTTGCGTTTTTAAGGCGTGGATTAAAACGGCCCAAAATATGAAAATATTTATATATTTATATCATATTTCGTATATATTGAGTTTACATAAAGCGTTGTACATATGAATAAAGTTAAGAAACTATCCTTACATGTAATATTCTTCATTTTGAAAAAAAAATATTTATCGGAGTTGAATCTAAAAGGCTCGTCATGTCTCACGCCTTATCGCGCCTTTTCACGCCTCCTCTCTCGCCACGCCTAGAGTCGACGCCTTGGTCCGTTTTGTAACGTGGAGGCCACGCCTCACGCCTTAGCGACGCATTGGCGCCGCAAAGGCGCGCCTTTTAGAACACTGGTCAGTTCGTGTCAATTCGGGTCGAGTCAACTCAGGCCGGGTCCGTTCCGGTTCGGGTCAACCCGAGTATGAGTAAAATGTAATAAAAATGCCTTTTTTACTCGTTTAAATAGAATATTCATTAAATTTATATTAAAAAAATAAAAAATTATTTATTTGGGTCAATCGGGTCGACTCGAACCTAAGTTATCAAAAATTTCTAACCCGACACCTAGGGGTGTAAAATGAGTTGACCCGATCCGATCCGAACCCGATAAAGCCTTATAGGGTCGGGTTGATTCGGGTTCAACTAAGCTTATTGGGTTTATCGGGTCAAGCCGATAACTTAATAGGGTCGGTTTATGGTCCTAGTTAGTTTATTATCGGGTTATCGGGTCAACCCGATAAACCCGATAAGATATGATGACATATTAAAAAATGTTTAATTTTTAAACAAAATTCCATCTAATAAGTAAAAATTTTAACAAGTTTATTGCTACTAGCATACAACACTTCTTTCTTTATTATGCCATATATTTGTTTATTTAGCATACAACTTTTGCAATTGCGCTCCTCTTTGTTTCATATATCGCACACACTGTGACAGCAAGATCGTATATATGTACAAGTAAATTTGATTCAGTTATGAAAAGACAGCAAGATCGTATATATGAACAGATAGCAATCATAGAATTATACAACATTAGATTCAAGGCCCGCTCGATAAGCGGCTAGCTTAAAGAATATTTTAAAAGATAAAAGAAGTTATAAAATGTTTGATACAATAACATTAAAAGATATAATATTCAAACGACGAAAAATCAGGTCATTTTTTAATAATCGTAAAAACATATACTTTAATGCGGAGAATAAGGAATAAAATAGACAAACTTATAATCTATGCAAAACTTCTATATAGACATTGATATGTACAATCATCTATGAAAATGATATTTTTTAGAAAAAATAGAAACAACTACATATTAAAGATAAATGTGAACAACTATATTGTACTAACTTTCTCCAAGCAAAACAATATCATGAGAATTTACATCATCCCATTGCACTTAAACAGAAACTCAAAAGCATTACAAATAAGTATCTATCTGAATGGCAAATGTTGGTCTTATAATATTCCTTCACAACTAATAAGCAAACTCGAATAAGCTCTAAATAAGCTCAATTTGAGCCGGCAACATAAGAAAGAAAAAGAGGAAGAAAGAGAACTTGGAAACTTAGATTAGAGAGAGAAAGGTGAGTTACAAGTGTGAGAAATGTAACAAACACCTTCTCCATGTGTGGAGAGGGTTTTTTTTATACCCTTGAGCCATAAGTGGCATGTGGGCTTTTCAACTTAGGCCGAGCTTGGCTAAACTTGGGCTTTGAGCCTGAAACACGAACAATATTAGATTACAATCTAAGCCCGTTGAACCCGACTAGCCTATTACTTTACAAGACCCAATTTGAATTTATAAGACCGATAACATTTTTGTTTGACTTAATATAATTAAGGCTAACAATCTCCCCCAATGTTGGGGTCTCTTTCTTCGAACTCCTCCGTACCACCGATGACGTTCTTGTAGGAGTTTGCTTTGTTTTATCATTGTCTCCCCTGACGTTGAAGATATGACTTTTGAAGTTTATGCTTTGCCTTGTTTTTGGTCTTGTCTTGTTTGTAATGGCTTTATTCATTCACGCTTTGTGATCTTGATCTTGAGCCTTTATCTTTTGACTTTGAGTTCTTGAGATCGTTATCTTGCATCATCTCCTTGACTTGAATCATCTTGATTTGAATTCCTTGATCAACTTGTGCTCTTGACCAACATGCTCATACTTGTTACATTCTTGTTTAACATATATGATTATTAGTCTAACAATCTTCCCCAATTGATGATTCTTTATTTGA
>BQNB010064007.1:1336-35469 GCA_026074375.1 Tanacetum coccineum | reverse complement strand
GATCTATTCCAGAAGATTCATCATTCAATCCTCACGATGAACCATCTTCAGTCATGTCTACTAATCCAACGATCACCTAAAACTATATACCAACTATTCAAATGTTTGTAATATACAAAATCAGTATCTCATTTGGATGCTTTGTGTATCGTGGATGATAATATGCAACCTGTAAATGCCATACAAGTTGATCAGATCCATTCTAGAAGATTCATCACTCAATCCTCATGATGAACCATCTTCAATCATGTCTACTAATCCAACGATTACCTAAAACTATATACCAACTATTCAAATGTTTGTAATATACAAAATCAGTATCTCACTTGGATGCTTTTTTGATTGAATGTGTAGTATCTATTTAGAACATGTCAAATAACATCAAGCTCTCACACTTTTACAGGTTCAATAGCTTTGAGGTATGATGATGACTCTATTCTCTTATTAGGTTTTTAAATTTTACTTCCATCTCTTACATCTTAGATTTTGCATATACGCAGGAGACGATTGTTAGCATGGCTTTACTTGGGGAAATGATTGGAGCCACAACCAGTGGATGGTAAAACGATGTACGTGGGCGTAAGAGTGTTACTCTTATTGCTGATGTGATTTTTGCACTCGGGTCATTTGTCATGGCTGCTACACCAGATACCTATGGTTGCTGCACCAGATACCTATGTCTCAGGTTTGTTAGAAAAATGTTCAAATATATGATGAATTACTTGGAATAAGTTTTGAAATAATAGTGTGCTCATTTAACTACCAATTGACAACATATTAAATCTAATTTTAAAAGGTATACGTTATATATAAATTCAAACAAATAATCATGAAGTGGTTATCAGCCTCTGCTACTTACAACCTTGCGTTAGGTCTATCTGTTGGTAATAAAGGAGGAGGGAACCTACCTGACAAATAATCATGAAGTGGTTAGCATCCGTTGCTACTCACAACATTGCATTGGGTGTATATGTTGGTAATAAAGGAGGAGGCAACCTACCTGGTGCCAAGTCAGATATCAGATCCACAATTCTCCTATTGCAGATTGGTAAATGCACCACTGATCCCAATGCTTTTAAGGAAGTCAGCGGAGAAGAGTTCTTCAGGTAATTCTACAACTTTTGAGCTAAGTTAGACCTGATTGGCCTGTTTCATTTTAAGCTATTCCTATTGGAGATAAAATGCAACCCGAATCGCTTAACCAATATATAACTTAGGTGGTTGAAACTGCAAAATCTAGAAGCTAAAATCTTTCTGGTGTAATAGGAACTTTCATCTACAAAATCACAGCACACTATTTCATTTCATCTTTCTAGACCTGAACCAAAATCTTCCGAAGGCTCTAATGAGGTTAATCAACATGGTGAAGCTTTAGTGATATAAATTCCTCCTACAGAAGATGTATCATCTGGTTTTGATTGCTTTAAGAGCATCAGGTCTCAACTTATTGGTAACTACTTAGCTGTTTTATTATGTTTTTATGTAACCCATTTTTGTGTAGCAATATTGTTATTAAAATCATATCAGACATTATATATTTTGTGACTTGCATGATCCATCAGTATTCAGGTTTTGTGTTACACCACGGGTATGTATGTCTTTAAGATTCTTACATTAAAAATCCAGCATTTATTCTTATTTATTTCTTGTGAATATGTTGTTGATTTGATTAATGTTGTATCAGATCATGGCAATTGTATATATAATGTAGTTTGTGTGTTTGCTATACAGATGCACTTCACAAAAAAACATAGTCGCATCAGTATTGATTCTCTAAAGATGCGACTATATATAAAGATGCGACTTCACAAAAACTAACAAAAATGTACTTCACTAATGTTAATATATATATGAAATGAAATAGCAACATTAAAAATCCAGTATTTATTCTCTAAAGATGCGACTATATATAATTGTATCAGATCTTGGAATTGTGTTTGCTATGATCGACAACCCAGATACCTGTCATACTTCTGAAATTTATGTGCAGATGTTTAGTTTTTGTTAGTATCGAGTTTAGTTTACATTAACTATTGTATTCTCTAAATTGTAGCTTTCAAGGATGACCCCGTTCTATATGCTTTCCCCAAGTTAAAGTATGTTGGCATTATGGCAGGAAATTGCTTTTTTTTGCATATTGAGTGAGTGCATTATGTCATTTTTTGAAAAACTAAAAGCTCAAACAAATTTGATCTAGCTGTTATGATTCCTATTTATCTAGGTGTTTTTTATTAAGGTATATATATTGGATGATGCATGACCTTATTCCTGTATAAGCCCTAACTAATACCCTAATATTCCTGTATCATAGGCCTCTTTTTTAGAAAAACCCTAATGATCGAATTCTAACATAAACGACAACTGCAATGATAAATCAACATGTAAGCACACGTCCACTTCGTCACTTTTGTTGTGTCATAAATGTACGTTAACTAACTTTTTTTCTTTCTTGGATATGTAGCCTCTGAAATTCAACACAAAAGTAAACACGGAGATTTATGTCCTCATGGGTTTAACCAGTTTCCGGTTAACAATGGGACTGTCCTATTTGCTAAATACATTAGTTTGTCTCCTTTCGCAAAGACACCAAACCCTGAGCTCACTGATGCATTCGGTGACACTAATGTCGTCCACCTTGCACATAGTCGCATCAGTATTGATTCTCACCAAGCGGCGATGGTACACAATTCCAAGATAAATGAGTACGCATATGTTGGTTTCTTTGCAGCAACCACATGACATGGTCGAAAAATAATTAAGTTGGAAAAGAGAAGAATACATCAACTGTGGATGTAAGTCAATTATTATTCATGTACATGTTATCATATTTCTTTTCTTTATATAGAAATTAAGGTTTACCACTAGATCAGAAACATGTTCTTCATGGAGGCACAAAAATATTGCAGCATACTCCTAACAAGGTTGTGCACAATGTTAGCAATTAATATATTGTTATCATTACTTTGGTAGCATTATTATTTACTTCTATACATGTTTTTTGTTATTAGATGGAGAAACCTTCATCGTCTTCTTCAGTAATTCAGTGGTTTGTAAATTTTTTCCGGTTAAAATGCTACATAGTAAATGCAGTACACACTTTTGTCTCATGTTGAAAGTTTTGTTATATTCACATATATTTAATAAGCTTGTAGCTCACAACGCACCAATCCAAGCAGTAAGCACATTACCTTCGAGTGAGCTTATTACAGGTTAAAATACACCAACTTTATTACTTTACATGTTTGGATTACTTTCATCATGATTTCTATATACTCTCTCAGAATCATTATCTGTTTTGTTTGTCCAAATCCCCAGTCTTACCCAGTTCTTCGTCTTTCATCTCTTTTCTTTTATCTTCTCAATATGTATAACTCTTCAAGTCACGGTTCAGCTTCCTACTTTCTGTTATTTATTTGTTTCTTAGCTGACTATGCTTTGGTAGAAGAAATCGCATGATGGGTATACTTTCTGGCTATTTTGTACATCTATCTTAGGCATGAACTGTTGCATCTTGATTTACACAAGCAAAACTACTTTGCAAAAGTTTTAACTTAAGCTTTTTGTTTCAACCTATTTAGTACCCTACCTTGGTCAGGATAAAAGCCATACATTTTTATTTGCATGTTAGTATTTCAGTGCCTACCATATTTGGAAGTGGTGCTATAGGAAAGCAGGGGATGGATACAAACTTGGTGATAATTAAAAAATGGATTCATTATCTAAATTGAAAATAAAGTTAAATAATATGTACAACGCTGTTGCTGCTCGAGTCCACCAAGGAAACTAAGCTGAAGAAGGAATACACATAAACCTGAAGGTATCTCTTTCTGTTAGAAGATCATTTGTTTATCACTTAACTTGATGATGTATTTGCTTTATGAGTTGTTTTGCAGGGATATGTACAATTTGTTAGAAATCAGTAAACGAATGTATGTTATCGTAGATTTTAAGGATGAGAAAATCTATTCAGTCACAATACTTTAAAGCCTTCACCTTTACCTACCTCCTCTCAAATTAATCAGTGATAGACAACGAACATGGGAAGAATAAAAGGATCAAAAATCAGTATGTTTACTCAGCCTAAACCCTAAGAAGTTATCTCAGTTTTAAGGCACCAATAGAAGAAAAAACTGGTTCTGATGACTGTCTTGAGCAGACTGATAAAGAAACCCCGCACTCAAAAGTAAACTTAAAAGACAGTTCAACTAAGAAAGAGTTGATTGTGTGTCCTACTTTGTCATCATGGATACAATCAAAGCTAAAAAATAAAGGATGTATTGACCAATCACCAGTTATCTCAGTTTTAAGGTACAAATTCAGTTCGTGTTTGATATTCAGCAGGTAGCCTTGATGCTAACTACCAACGTTTCTCAGCTACTGGGGTCTGTGTGTCTCATAGTTCCAATTCTACCCAGGAGCCAGATAAGAACCACCAAGAGCCACCACCGCCGTCCACTAAGAATGTGATAATTATGCCACACATTGTATATATGAAAGCACCAACACACACAAATTTCAGGTTACAATTCACCATAATGGGCTGCTAATGACCTATAATTTTCAAATTTCAAACTCTATAACAAGGTAAAGATACCTTTTCTGCTTATATAAACATTATATCATATAAGGCTGTTAGAGGATTTGTAAACTTATACAAACACGTTGACCTATTGTGTCCCTTTTTATCCTTGCAATTTGAAACCTCTTATTTAGTTATTTTCTAATTTTTGACCACTTATGTATATGTGTTGCACTAAAAATGATTTGCTATTTTTCAGTCTCATCTTGCTGGTTCATGAGATCCCACCAGACTCACAAAGTGCAACAACATAGTCGCCACAATCACAAGCTATGTCACACAAAGTGCAACAACATAGAACCTCAACTAATTCTGATGTGAACCAAATCAGGTAATGTCTCAAGCATTTTACTCTCAGATAATGAATTGTGTAACAGAATAATAAGTAACATTCTTAGTCTTTGTCGATTCAATACAATGAATGGTTTCAAGAATGTATTGAATCAACAAAGGCACAAGCTTTCTATGTAGACAATAGTTCAGTTTCTTTTTTTGTGGGGGCATAGATCAACCTAGCCAGGTATAATAAGCATATCATTCATGTTGAATGAAATAAATGGTTTATGGTATTTCATTTATTTTTCTAATGTTTCACTATTCTTTTTCATAAAACTCAACTATTTCACAATTATATTATGAATAATGTACATGTCTTCTATACATGCACTTTGTTAGATTGATTTTAAATTTTTGTGATTTTATAAAATTTGAGTATTTGTTGTTTACTACAGACTCTTCATTGGTTATATATATGAATGTGGTTTAAATAACATTGTACCAGTATGCATTTTACTCTATTGTCTTTTGATGATAGGGATTGACTCAAAACCATGCTCCATGTAAATAAAGTCTTAGGAAAATGGCATAGATTTACCTAGCCAGGTATAATAAGCATATCACTGATGTTAAATAAAATAAATGGTTTTTGACTTATATTAGGAAACATCCTCGATACTTATATTTTACTCGAACTTGCAGGTGTACCCCAATGAGCCAGGAATCTACCCAGTGGGCTGGACCATATGATTAAGGTACTGTCAACCCACTATGAGTGTAAAAGTTAGCGAGTGGAAACTTCTATAATAGGATTGTAAGTTTCCAAGGTTTATGATGACAAGGTAATAAGTATTGAACGTTTTAATAATATAACTATTTTTTCTTACTATATATAATTTCTTCATTAAAATCCTATGTCAGCAGGTACTGTTCCATTGATGCCTAACTCATGCATAAAAGTTGTTGCTTCAGTCTTATTTACTTTTAGACCATTGTGTTTTTAAAATCAACTTTATACGAACCCAGAAAACAAAATGAAGAAATTATCATGTCAAGTAGAAGAATATGAACTTCTCGTGAAGTAGTTAAGGGTACGTTATATTCAAGCGATATGAAATTTTAGAATAGACAGAAGTAGTTAATCTATTCTTAACATAAATTGTTGACGGGAACAACTAAGAGATAAAAAATTGAAGGCAAATGAAGATGTTGAAGATTTAATCACACAAAATGGCAGAGTTAAGATATCAGCTAACTGGATTACTTGAAGAAGAATACAAAAAATGTACATGTATAGAAAAACGAGCATTACAAAGAATAACTGAGTTGGAATCTCCAGTATTAAAACAAAGAATTTAACTCCATAACTAATCTATTTGATTAGCATGTGATTTATAGTTTCTTATGTTTCAATTTTTTTTGCAACCAAGATTAGAACGAAGTAAAACATTCACTGATGTTTGAGGTATTCCCAATGCTTAGCAGCTGATGTCCAAGAATTCATTAATCAAGTTGTGTGTAACGTTTAGAGGTTAGTATATTACTTTGCCAATGTTTAGTTGCTTTCAATTTTTTTTTGTTATTTGTGGTGAAACTTATTTAGATTTTTTTATGGTCAAAGTGAAAACATGTATTGTACAAGTCATTTGGAATAACAAAGACACATACTTACGTGTGTGTAAATCTTTTTATATGCAAACTAATGATGCAAACCCCTCTTGCAGTTCTGCCACATATATGTTAGTTTGTAATTAGTATCATTTTTCTCTTAATCAAAAAGTGCAAAAAGCTGACCATTTTAATGTTTAACAAGACCATGCAGGGAGTGTAATTGTATCATTTAGTATTCCGTCGCAAAGTCGGATAATCGTAAGACATATTGTAGTTCACATCCCCAATTTGAAACTTTAATCACAATATATTAACCAGATCAAAACAGACAGACCCGGGCCTAACTGAACCGTTTAATATTGACCAAAGAAAAAAATTAGCCCTGGCCTACCGGAACCGTTTTGATCCATTCATAGCCAACTCTACTCATCACTCAAAATTATTAAGCCAAACTCACACAAACCTTTTCTAAACAAAAAGTCGAAAGCAAGCCCGCCCGTCGGGCGGGTTATATATATATATATATATATATATATATATATATATATATATAAAGCATATGTTAGTGAATATTGATAACTATTATAATTGAAATATATTTTATGTATATGGTATATTTCAATAATATATTTTAAAAATGTTAAGCACCAACTTCATATCATTAAACAAATATTTTGTTCGAATACACATATATATTCGATGCACTTTATCTTTATATTATATGTGACACTTCAATATTTATGATATTTTAAAGTTGAATGACATTTAAATTAATCCAACTATGTACAATATATGTCTTTTTTAAGACATTTTATAAGTCAATTCTTCCTATTTTCGATTATCTATGTAATTTTTATGCTCAATTTGTAAGGGCGAAAAATCCTCCTAAAGATGAGGATGTAAAACGATTCCTTGATGGAGATGGGGCGGGGATGGGGATGGGGATGGGGATGGGGATGGGGATGGGAGTGGGAATAGAGATAGGGATGGGAGTGAGACACGAGGATGGGGATGGTAAATATGATCATCGATTCATCGATATTCTTCGTTTTGTTGCCATCCTAATTAAGTGTATAAGTGTATTGTTTTAAGTTTGTACTAAATGCGTATTATGTGTGACTCTTAAACACGAAAAATAACTAAACGACATATCATTTTATCTATCTTATTGTAGTTTGAAATGACGCTGGGGAGATGAAATTTCAATCCGAACATAACTCTCATTCTTTTTTACTCAAAAAAGGTGTCCGATGTAGCCTAAAGCGAGAAAACAAAAATTAAACCTATTAATTCACACGAATACCAGGAGCAATTCTTCTAATTATTTTTATTTAACGAATACCGATAGTGATTATCTACTCAAATATAAGGTTTGCGAAATGAGAGAAAATTAAAATTTCATATAATCAAGAACTGAGTAACCAACATCACAATACAACTATTAAAAAGATCTAAAAATTCCGAATTGGCCTAAAAACACAAACGGGCCGAGAACTAGCCCAAAAACAAAGTCCTGGAAAAAAACATAAAAATGCAAATAACTCAAAAAATAGAGCAATTTGGGCTCGAAAGTTTTGTAAACCGCCATAAGTTGTTACCATGACGTTTTCCTCGTTGCAATCTTCAATTTGACTGGCCATGATCCGAAGCCCCGTAGCCCAAGTTATGCTAATTTTAGTGAAGCCTTTTTTCTCACACGATCTCAGACCTCAAAAATAAAAGGGTCTGTTACTTCACGCTTGGGCCCACATCAACACTCCAAAGATCATCAAACTAACACTTGAGCAACCAACGACGAACCCTGCAAACCTTTGACAACAACAAAAAAACACACGCTTCTTTAGGATATCCAAAAAGAAAATTAGCATGAATAATATATGTTCCCTTTCCAGTTCAAAATTCATCTATAAAGACTATCACACCATGTTTGAATCTAATGTTAATTCTCATACTTTTTATTTCACAACCCAATTATGAACAACAGTAAGTGTGGCACTATTATTAGTTTGCCACTTTAATAAAAAATGAAAGAAGAATCTCTAAATCAATAAATAACAGAAAAAAAACCCTGATCTTGAGCCCTAGAAATAGCAACGAAGAACAGTAGCAAAAACAATAGCCAACAATTAATACCAAAAAGCAGATCAATTAAGTTAATAAGCATTCGATTTTGTTAAGGAAGCTTTCAATTTTTGTAAAGGCTTTGCAATCCCCACACACAAAATGGTACAGGGTTTTTGAAGAATTTTGTTTTTTTGGCGAAGTGTGCCTTGCACATGGTTGAGGGTATTTATACCCTATTTTTGTAAGTAGATATATGTATTCCTAATGAATTAGGCGGAGAATGGATTTTCTCCGCGAAAGAATGCTTTTGGTGAAAAGAGAATCCAATTTTAATTCTCCATTTTCATTCCTTTACTCAAGAAACACCCCTTAATTCCCCTTCTCATTTTTCATTCACTCATATCAAACATCCTTTAAGTATAAGGGCATCCACAATGGGCCAGGTGGCACACTGCTAATAGATCTATTATACAGTGCAATGCATTGTGGATATTGACACCTCATCGTAGATTTATGATGAGGTGTCATTTTATATACTTTTTTGGGGTTGTTTTACCCCTAAAATCGTGCATTTATGCCCAAAATAGGTACTTAATCATTCCTTTTCAGGTATTTCGCATTTGGATGATATTTGGATGATTTACACGTGACTTGGGCTCATTTGGAGAAGAAACGGACAAGACTACAGACCAATACCAAGATTCTTGAAGATCTCTCTTTACAATCACTGGAGACGGCGTCAGAAGTTCTACATGACGCCGTCGCATCTCATCAAGTGACGGCGTCACCATA
Organism: Tanacetum coccineum; assembly: GCA_026074375.1. Classification (NCBI taxonomy): domain Eukaryota; kingdom Viridiplantae; phylum Streptophyta; class Magnoliopsida; order Asterales; family Asteraceae; genus Tanacetum; species Tanacetum coccineum. Next base: position 26,147 of record BQNB010064007.1, on the reverse strand, counting down.
TCTCACGACAGCGTCAGCCCGCGCCGACTCAAAAGCAGATCTAGAAGATTCTTCTCACGACGGCGTCACACCTAAAAAGTGACGTCGTCGCCGCGATTTCTCTATATACACAAACCGAATTTAGGTCATTTAGTGTGCAACTTTATAATAAAATTAGGGTACAAACCCTAACTCAATTGTCAGCTATAGAAGGTCGTTTTAGGGCTTATAAACCCTATTGTTATCACTCAATTACATGTTTTAATAAAGTAAGATTTCATTTATCATTCAATATGTCTATGTGTTTTTTGATTTATCTTTCTTCTTTTATTCTTAACATGCTTGGCTAAACCCTCCTTTGTATTTACTTATGATTGCATGGAACTTAGATTGTGTATCCTTTAGATGTTGCTTCTTATGTTGGATGTACACGTTAGGCTTTAGAAAACCAGTGATCTGTCTATAATAGCTGTTGATATGTCTAGGGAAACGTAATTGTGTAGAAAGGATACCAGCGGTAACAGTCTTCATACTACCTTACCCTTATTCTGGTTGATCTCTCTTAGGTTATTTCACATGCATTCAATAGGTATCACATGGGCCTAGTAATAGTCTTCATACTACCTTGCCGGTGCATTGCTCTGAGAGCTTATTGCGTAGGTGGCGTTTTCGTGTAATTTGTCCATACTTTAGGAAATACCTACACATATCATCATAAGGGTGACAAGGCAACAGATTTAGGAGAAGCAGTCTAAGGAGTAGTGCATGATTAGGTAAATACAGCTTTCCCTATCATAAAGTTATCACCAGTAGTTTAGATTTAATATTTAATTTAGTTATTAGATAATCAAACCAACCTCTCAAACCATTAAGTTTACTTGCTTTCTATAAAATATAAAAACACAAAAATAATCTTCCTTCAACCTTTAGAATTTATTTAGATTATGGTTAGACCTTCCCAACCTATTCTCTGAGCAGAACGATAAGCAACCCCGAGTCTTGCCTATACTACACTACAATGATTAGGTACACTGCCTAGGGAGTTGTAAAACTTCTCGCGAGAGAGTCCTATACGTCACCCGCATCAAGTTTTTGGCACCGTCGCCTAGGGAATAGTTAGGTTCTAATTATAGTTTAGCTTTGTTCTACTTGCTTGAATCCTTTTAAGTAAGAATTTAATTTTCGCATATTAGCTTTCTTGTAGTCTATCTTTTCTTTATGTTATATGTTCGTAACTCATTCTTGTTAACCACCATGGAAAACGAGAATCCTATCCGTACTCTTGGAAACTACTCTAAACCAAGCCATAAGGGCTATAAGAATACCATTGAGCTCCTCGCAGGGAATAATGTGGTACCTCTTTGATCCGACACCATCCGGTTGGTGCAAAATGGATGCTCATTCCACGGACTACGGTTCAAGGATCCAAACCATCACCTCAAGGATTTTCTCAAACTAGTAGATTCTCTTGACCTTGACGATGAAAACAGGGAAAGAACGCGCCTGCGTTTATTTCAATTCTCTCTACGCGATCAAGCTAGCAACTGGCTTGAACGTCTTCCAGCAGGATCCATCTCCATATGGGAGGATCTTACCACCCGATTCCTTTCTCAATTCTTTCCACCAGGAAGGACCGTAAAACTCCGCAACGATATCCTGATGTTCTAACAACATCATGGAGAATCTCTATTTGAAGCATGGACTCGTTTCAAGGACTTACTTCAAAAAGTCCCTCATCATGGCATCGACCTTTGGCTCTAACTCAAAATCTTTTATGACCATGTCAACCCCATCACAAGACGAGCCATTGACCAATCGGCCAGTGGTAAGCTTCGTGACCTCAACCCTGAAGAATCCTGGGCAATACTAGAAGACCTCGCCCTCTATGATAATAAAAGTTGGAACTACCCAAGGGACTATGTAAAACCGGTCAAGGCAATCACTTTGCCTTAGGATGTCCCGAGTACATCCGACCGCGGTCTAATCGAGCTCGAAAATCAAGTACAACGCTTGATGGAAGCTCATCTTGCTCTGACACAACCTACCTAAGTGAACAAAATCACGACCTCGTGTGAAATTTACAGTGTTCTACATGACACTCAAATTTGCATGGAAAACCCTGAATAAGCTTTCATTGACTATGCATCTACGCGTACCGATAAAAAGGGAGGTAAGTGGTATACCTTTAAGCCCGAGCAAAACCATCTTGGTGACACATACAATCCATCATGGAAAAGTCACCTGAACCTTAGGTGGACTCCCAAAACTCCCAAAACAATTTCTCAAACCCACCTAACCGGTTCCAACCCAATGGTCCGATCCCGAACCGTCCCTCCTACAACCATCCTCAAAATTTTATCAATCAATCAAATATAGAAGGACTGGTTTCCGAATTCATGGCATCTCAGGAAGCTAGACTGTCAAGGTTTGAAGCCGATTTCAAACGACAACAAGGTGAGATGACCAGCAAAATCGACACCGTACTAAAAGCCATCACCAACCAAATAGCAGGCACACTGCCTAGTGACACGGTTAAGAACCCAAAGCTGGAGACTCACCCAGTTTTGTCTGCTCGTTCTTACCTAACAATAGACCCGCAATGCTCGACCCAAACCCACATCTCGATCAATATCGTCTCTCAAACTAAACCACCAATACTCGAGGAAACCGATCTATCCTTTGATAAGGAATTAAAGGACCTACATCTCAACCTACCAGTTATAGAAGCCCTAGCTCACGCGCCCTAGCTCACGCGCCCATCTATAATGCCATTCTAATAAATACGTTAAGGACTTAAAGCTAGGCAAAAATAGATCAACTTTTGTTCAAGGAGAAGTACCTGCAAAAATGGGAGACCCCGGGCTATTCACCTTACCTTGTAGATTAGGGGACTCACAGCCTTATGACGCCCTAGCTGATCTAGGATCATGCGTAAACATAATCCCACTCTACCTCTTTAAAAAGCTTAACATCGGACTATTAGAGGAGACTAATCATATCTTCGGCTTGGCTGATGGAACTAAATCCTACCCTGTTGGGATTGTTAGAGACGTTGAAGTCCACATAGGAAAGCTAAAACTGCTAAATGACTTCTACGTCCTCGACATGAAAAAGGACCCCGAGACCCCTTTTCTCATAGGAAGAGGATTCTTAGCTACCGCCAATGTAGTGATAGATTGTAGGATGGCTAAAATTGTAGTAGGAGAACGAATCACTAGATCAATATTTGGAGTTAAAGGAGTAGACTTAGGTGAGGAGGAAGCTCCCTACTGGACCACACTTAGAAAAAGGGAATCCTATAAACCCCGGCCTAGCTCGGATGGAATAGGCGCAAAACCACCTTACCATGCCAGAAAGGACTTCCTAGATTGCCACCTACCCGGAGAATGGGAAACTTCTAGAGATGCTGAACTCAATCCATTTAAAGACACCTTAGTGTTTAGGAGAATGGTAGAATTCCTAGGAGCCATACCCATTAACCTTAAGTGCAACATATGGGAATCAGAAGATCTAGTAGAAAACAAGATTGATTGGAACAAACCACCCAAAGATGGAGACGGGGCATGGCATGTAAAGATTAGAATAATCAACCCCGATAAAGAAGAGTTTACTAAAACACTTCAATAAATCCCTACCACTAGGAAGCTCTCCGAAAGAGAGAACCTAAAAGAAATCATCGACTTGGACCACTTTTACGACATGTGATGTGACTTCGAGTCTAGCTACAAGACTCATTAATAAAGAAAAGCGCTTCTTGAGAGGCAACCCAATTTATTTTCCCGCATATTAGGAGTGTCTTGTGTGTTTTATTCTTCTTAATTTGTTATATTATGTTTGAATTATCTTGTAATCATGCTTTGAATTATTTTTAACCTCGCCTTAATCTCAATCAAAGGAATTTTGAAATCAATAAGTGTAGGGGAAATTTATCTGGGTTTTGAGCCAAATTTAAACATGTTTAATGAATTGTTTAGATTAATTCGCGTCAGTATCAAGTCATATGATTGAATTGTGAAATATCAGACCTTATGCAGCCATTTATTCAGGAACTAACTTATGAATCAAGTGCAGGAAATTTTTCATTAAGAACAAAATAAATTCGTTTTCACAGACGGTGGAGACGGCGTCACGATCCCAAAGCGACACCGTCACCACGACAACTGCGAAGGGGTCACACAAAACCCCAACGACGTCAAACGTCCAGGTTCAAAAAACTTTAAATTTTTTAATTATTTTTGAAAATAAAACTTGCATAACATTGAATACAAGCATTATCCTGTATAAGCCTGCAAAAGTCTGAGTATTTAACAATTCATTCATCCTATCTATTGAGTCTGACCTAAATTTCATATTGTATATTATCAAATCGCACATTTTATGCTTGGTATAGTTATCTTTGTCTTTGAATACATATTATATTTGATGAGAAAAAGCTTGGAAACCCTTAGGAAGTTCCATTAGATGATTCTTGGAGGACGATTTAACCAGTTATTATTTGTTTCTTCTCCATCATTAAGCAAACCAGGGGAGTACTAGTTTCTTTTCCCTTATTTTCTTTTTCCTTTATCTATTTTACGGGTACCTATAGAGAACATTGGGGACAATGTTCAACTTAAGTGTAGGGGAAAATAAGCCTTAGAAACTATTTTTCCATTTGTCATTTGCTTTATCCTTAAAAAGATGGGTAATATATCGAAACATAGCATAAAAAGGGCGATTTTTACCAAATTTTTTTATTACACATACCAACGAAAACCAAGTATTATTAGCATCCCATGGATAGGAATTTATATGACTAGCACAAAACCCCAAAATTCCATCCCAAAAATGTGAGGTTCGCCCCTAGATTTTTAGGAATTTGGGTACCTATCATCGGTAGCCCAAGATGATTTTTATCTTTACCCGGTTCGAGTTAAGGAGTAAGCAGTCACGTGTATCTATTCCACGGATACGGATGTGTACATGTGGTCTTTGTCGCCTCTTCTGGAATGTCTGGTGTTAGTAAAACTCATATGTGTGTACTGGTAGTATATTAAATTCTAGAACTTGTTTTAGTGATGCATCCTGAGACCGCATAGTAAGTATTAAGATTTTCTTAATAAGAGGCATTAGGTGTTGGGAATTATATTTGAGTTGATAAGACAAAACACGAATGAAACGAGATGGAAACAAAAGGACTAAAACTGTAAATGAAGTAATCTTCAAGCTGGTGGAGCACATAAAGATAAAGATGAAGATTTGGTCAAAAGATAATAACTAATTAATTCTATCATTATTATCATTAATAGTTTCCATGTATCTATCATTATTATCATTAATAGTTTCCATATAAACCTTGACTCCTTATACTATAAAAGGAGGTCTAAGGTACGTAGGTTAACATAGTTAATTCACAATGTAAACCAAAAAGTGTTAGTGTGTGTTCTAGACATCAAGAGTCTTTATAAGACACCTAGGTTAGTTGTTAGATAGTCATAGATGAGTCATGAATCATCTATGTACTAGTTAGTTTATTAGTGTTTTATGAATAAGAAAACCTTGTTCATAACTTTGATTGTGTTCTTGTTTATTCCGCTGCGTGTTACAATTATTGTTATTATATCCTAGATGGGGCAAATCGATTCTTTAACAATTAGTATCAGAGCGGGTTGCTCTCGATATCTAGGATCTACAAGGTTTTACAAGTCGAAGAATGAAGAAGAAACCCTAAACTCAATAAAGGTTTTTATGTTCGTTACTTTCTGGGCAACTGTGGTAAAACGATGATAAATCATTCGTTAACCGTTGGATCGTCATGAAATTTTAACTGGATTCTACACACATATATCTACGATCTAACCGGAGGGATCTTTGATTTGAGTCTTTAAAATAAAGATATGATTTTTATAAGATGGCTGCAGAAAAGGTAATTTTAAAAGTTTGTTTTTGTTTTTCAAGAAAAACTAGGGTTTCTTCCAAACCCTAGTTCATTAAAAACTGATATGATGATGATAATGTCATGGTAATCGTGATGATAATGATCATGGAATTAAGGGTTTGGTTCGTTAAAGTCTCTTGAGGTTATTAAGATGCTGCGTGATTGGAGAAAGTACTTGTTGAAGGTTAATTCTGGCGGGTACAAGATTAATTCTGGTTCATGCTTGAGTTAATTCTGCTTGCCCAAGTTAAGTCTGGTGAGCTAAATATTAATTCTGCTAGTTTTATCCGAGAAGTGGCTTAATACTGGTAGTGTTATCCGATATTGAATGATACACACTTTTTAGGTTATTGGACGCGTTTAGATCTCGGATAATGATGAAGTCTTGGCTCGTTTGGGTGATTATTTTTTTATGAATATTGGTTATTACTTATTTGATGTTGTAATTGATTTTCAAAAGTACGTGTCTTATCATATCTCAAGTGGCTAACAATATTTTGAGGTAACTTGTTCGTGCTTAAATGGTGTTGACGAAGACTTGATGAATCTAGCAAAAGTGTACGATCTACCTTATGATGCTTACTACGTACATTTGCTATCACTTTAAGGAGTTACGTTGTTGTGCTCAGTGTCTCATATAGAAGATGAGGATTTTGTCAAGAGATTACGATTTACTTATATTTTGGTCCTGGTATAAGTTCAACGTCACGTGGATAGTGCAAGACATAAGACACAAGCTTGGGAAATTCTACTTCTTCAACATATGGGTAATACTCATTTTTCTTCATTGATAATTTGCTACTTGGAGCCTACTAAGTCCGTGATTTAAGAGATGGTAAACATGTTAAGGGGAAGCTTATTGTTTATTTACCATCTACATGCACTCCTATTTGATTATGACAAAAAGAGGAAGAGTGCATGGATTCAGGAGAAGTTTCATTCGTATATTAACTTTAGGGGAAGTTTTGTGCTTATATGGTTTTGTCATTATCAACTAGGGGAAGATTGTTGGGAATTATATTTGAGTTGATAAGACAAAACACGAATGAAACGAGATTGAAACAAAAGGACCAAAAATGTAAATGAAGTAATCTTCAAGCTGGTGGAGCACATGAAGATAAAGATGAAGATTTGGTCAAAAGATAATAACTAATTGATTCTATCATTATTATCATTAATAGTTTCCATGTATCTATCATTATTATCATTAATAGTTTCCATGTAAACCTTGACTCCTTATACTATAAAAGGAGGTCTAAGCTACGTAGGTTAACATAATTCATTCACAATGTAAACCAAAAGGTGTTAGTGTGTGTTCTAGGCATCAAGAGTCTTTGTAAGATGCCTAGGTTAGTTGTTAGATAGTCATAGATGAGTCATGAATCATCTATGTACTAGTTAGTTTATTAGTGTTTTATGAATAAGAAAACCTTGTTCATAACTTTAATTGTGTTCTTGTTTATTCCGCTGCATGTATTAATCAGTGTTATGTTATCCTAGATGGGGCAAATCGATCTACAACAAGTGGTATCAGAGCCTCCAGAGGGACTCTATATAAGAAGAATCACACAACTTACTTAAATCACTCACCCTCAGATCTTGAAAAATGTCTCAACATGATGATTTCTCTCAACATCTTAGTGATGATGAAGTCTCAAACCATGATGATGCATCAGACAATGGTGATGCGCCTAAACAACAACAGCAACAGGTGGTTCCACAGATAACTACTATATCAAATATCAAACTCCCAATTCTAAAGAAGGATGAGTATGATATATGGGCTATGGAGATGGAACACTACCTTAAGTATATTGATAATGAAGTCTGGAAAGTTATTCAAAATGGAAATTCTAAAAAAAGAATTTCAACAAGCAAAGAAGGAGTTATTTGAATACTTCCACCAGTATCTGCTGCTGAAATTTAAGCTTTTGAAAAGGAGAGGAAGGCAAGAAATATCTTGCTGATGGCCATTCCCAAGGAACACATAAGAAGATTTCATAGTATGGATGATGCAAAGGAGATTTGGGAAGCCATCAAAACTAGGTTTGGTGGTAATGCAAATTTAAAGAAAATGCAGAAAGCTGTTTACAAAAAATAGTTTAAAGCATTCTCCATATCCAGTTCAGAAGGGCTAGAAAAGGGGTATGATAGATTCCAACAACTACTTTCATAGTTAGAAGCTTATGGTGCTGCAGTATCTAATAAAGATGCAAATCATAAGTTTCTTAGATCTTTGCCCCCTGCATGGTCACACCTGGCAATAACTATGAGAACTAAACCAGAAATCGACACTTTGTTTATTGATGACTTATACAATAATCTTAGGGTTTTTGAGCAGGAAATCAAAGGTGCCTCAAAAACATCTTCAAGTGCTCAACATGTTTCTTTTGTTTCACAAAGCAAGCACAACAATAACATAATTAAGTCTGGTTTCACTGGTGACTACAGTGCTTACACTCCTTCTACTTCTTTAACAAATCTTAAAGAAAGAGAAGTTCCTGCTGGTTTTGCTGATGAAGTTATTTACTCTCTATTTTCCAAACAATTAGAAGACTGGGATTTGCTTGATGAAGACCTTGAGCAGATTGATGATTTGGACATTGAAGAGATGGATATAAACTGGCAGATAGCAATGATTGCTATCAGAATGAAGAAGTTCTATAAGAAAACAGGAAGGAGAGTTCGTATTAATGGCAAAGCACCTGTTGGATTTGACAAGAAGAAACTTGAAGTCCATAAGCGAAGATCAAGTTAGGGGAGGATTATTAGGAATTATTATAAACAGACTTAAGTATGTTAAGTCTGGTAGTTATAGAAGTCAAGTCTGGCAGACACAGTTAAGTCTGCTAGTACATAGTTAAGTCTGCCAGTATTAAGTTAAGTCTGGCAGTACTAAAGTTAGTTCTGTTCTTATTAGTTAAGTCTGCTATGCAAAATAGTTATCTTAGAGATATATTAGGAAAAGATAAACATTATCTTTTCACACGGTTTTGTATAGCTGTTTAGGGTTTCCTTGGTGTATAAAAGGAACCCTACGACATAGTTGTAGATACACTCTTAGTAACAAATTAGCAATCAATAGTATATTAGTATTCATTATGTTCTTCTTAGTACTTGTGTTAAGATTCCGCATTAACATAAAGTATTCATAATCAGTGTCTCTTATATAGTTGATTTGGATTTATCAACTAGGGGAAGATTGTTGGGAATTATATTTGAGTTGATAAGATAAAACATGAATGAAACGAGATAGAAACAAAAGGACCAAAACTGTAAATGAAGTAATCTTCAAGCTGGTGGAGCACATGAAGATAAAGATGAAGATTTGGTCAAATGATAATAACTAAATGATTCTATCATTATTATCATTAATAATTTTCATGTATCTATCATTATTATCATTAATAGTTTCCATGTAAACCTTGACTCCTTATACTATAAAAGGAGGTCTAAGGTACGTAGGTTAACATAATTCATTCACAATGTAAACCAAAAGGTGTTAGTGTGTGTTCTAGGCGTCAAGAGTCTTTGTAAGACGCATAGATTAGTTGTTAGATAGTCATAAATGAGTCATGAATCATCTATGTACTAGTTAGTTTATTAGTGTTTTATGAATAAGAAAACCTTGTTCATAACTTTGATTATGTTCTTGTTTATTCCGCTGCGTGTTACAATCATTATTATTATATCCTAGATGGGGCAAATCGATTCTTTAATATTAGGAATAACCTATGTTTTAAACCTATAATTGTTATGATGGTCACCTTGATCATATAACTATCCCACACCCTTACTGCGCACTCATTTTTAGTGCGAGATACCCTAGTACAACCCTCCGAGCCTATCCTTTTAACAGTTCTCGTAATTTTCTGGTTAATACGGACTATTAATGAAGAGCATTGTTACCCTTAAACCAATTGTTACACCCAAAAAGCCTTAGCCTACCCCATATGTACTCATTTTTAGTACATTATTGTTTTAACCCAAGTTGATTATTTGAGTACACGGTTGCTAAGTCTTTCTCCTTGTAAATACAGTTTTGGGATGATTGAGATTCATGATAGTATTTATTTTGCAGAAGAATGGGAAAGAAAAGTTAAGTCAATACCCCCATATGTTTGTCAAATAATCTCCATGTTATTTTGATCCATCTCAAATCGGGTCATTAGTTAGATTGTATATTTCGAGCATTTAAAAGCTCAAGTGTAGTGGTACGTATATTGTAAATCCCTTTGATGTATTATGTTATTCAAAAAAAAACAAAAAAAATGAGAAAAGAAAAAGAAAGAGAATGGTGTAGAGTTTGTATATCTTCGTCCGAGTCTTGGCTTAGCAACCAAATCAGTGTGTATTCTTTTAATTAGCTAACCTTTCCACTCCAAATCCACCAAAGTCACCACCCAAATGTATCCTATCCGTTTCCATTTCCCTTATATGTTATCTTACACCTACACCTCACAACCCTTTAAAAGTCCTCTTAGATAGTGATGAATAATACTTGCACCTAGCAGTGGAGGTTTGATCCTTTACCAAGCCTATGGTAATTTGTATGCTATGACAGGTAATGAGTGTTGATTTTCTGTTTCCCCCGTGCTTTAAATTTATTATATAACCGAGAGGAAGAGAGAATTCCAAACACTTATGTGAGGTGCTAGTATATATTTTCCTTGCTTTTAATTACGAGGTCTAGAAGGTTGTGTGGTAGAATACTTTTAAAGAGTACGTAAAATGACCCCTCATATTGTTATTGTCTAGATAAAAAAGCCCATTTGCTTGAGGATAAGAAAATCCCAAGTGTAGGGGTATTTGATGAGGTGTCATTTTATACACTTTTTCGGGGTCATTTTACCCCTCAAAATCGTGCATTTATGCCTAAAATAGGTACTTAATCGTTCCTTTTTAGGTATTTCACATTTGGATGACATTTTTTTTTGGGTAACTTGGGTTTCCGACTCGACATTACGAGCCGACTAATCCCAGGGCGACTATCCTTTTGGATAGCCCAGAGTCGGCGCAGGTGAACCTCTGTGGCCACCCCCAAATGTACACACCTAGTGAGGTTTGAACCCTTGACCTCTTGTTTGAAAGTCAAGGACCTTACCACTAGGCCACTTGGTGGTGGTTGCATTTAGATGACATTTGGATGATTTATACGTGACTTAGGCTCATTTGGAGAAGAAACAGACAAGACTACGGACCAACACCAAGATTCTTGAAGATCTCTCCTTACAGTCGCTGGAGACGACGTCAGAAGTTCTACATGATGCCGTCGCATCTCATCAAGTGACGGCGTCACCATATCTCACGACGGCGTCAGCCCGCGTCGACTCAAAAGCAGATCTAGAAGATTCTTCTCACGACGGCGTCACACCTAAAAAGTGACGCCATCACCGCGATTTCTCAATATATACAAACCAAATTTAGGTCATTTAGTATGCAACTTTATAATAAAATTAGGGTACAAACCCTAACTCAATTGTCAGCTATAGGAGGTCGTTTTAGGGCTTATAAACCCTATTGTTATCACTCAATTACATGTTTTAATCAAGTAAGATTTCATTTATCATTTAATATGTCTATGTGTTGTTTGATTTATCTTTCTTGCTTTATTCTTAACATGCTTGGCTAAACCCTCCTTTGTATTTACTTATGATTGCATGAAACTTAGATTGTGTATCCTTTAGATGTTGCTTCTTGTGTTGGATGTGCACGTTAGGCTTTAGGAAGCCAGTGATTTGTCTATAATCGTTGTTGATATGTCTAGGGAAACGTGATTGTGTAGAAAGGATACCAGCGGTAAAAGTCTTCATACTACCTTACCCTTATTCTGGTTGATCCCTCTTAGGTTATTTCACATGCATTCAATTGGTATCACAGGGGCCTAGTAATAGTCTTCATACTACCTTGCTGATGCGTTGCTCTGAGAGCTTATTGCGTAGGTGGCGTTTTCGTGTAATTTGTCCATACTTTAGGAAATACCTACACAGATCATTACAAGGGTGACAAGGTAACAGATTTAGGAGAAGCAGTCTAAGAAGTAGTACATGATTAGGTAAGTACAGCTTTCCCTATCATAAAGTTATCACCAGTAGTTTAGATTTAATATTTAATTTACTTATTAGATAATCAAACCAACCTCTCAAACCATTAATTTTACTTGTTTTGTATAAAATATAAAAACACAAAAATAATCTTCCTTTAACCTTTAGAATTTAGTTAGATTGTGGTCAGACCTTCCCAACCTATTCTCTGAGCGGAACGATAAGCAACCCCGAGTCTTGCCTATACTAAACTACAATGATTAGGTACACTGCCTAGGGAGTTGTAAAACTTCTCGCGAGAGAGTCCCATACGACACCCGCATCAATTTACTAAGGGTGTGTTTCTGAACAAATAGTATTGAGAAAATTCCGGTTTTACCTGGCCATACATAGGCTTTGGCGCCTTTTGGTCAACTTCATTTTCATTTCCCATTTTGGACAAGCTTTACCACTCGACTGCTCTACCATGGTAGATGCTTGATACGTGGCACCAAAAAGGCATGTTTTGTTACCCTACAGTGGCCCACTTCTTCATACAAAATTACCTATATACCCCCGCCCCCTATTTTATTTGTTTGTACACGTCAGCTGCTCTACCGCTCTACCGACAGCGCTCCACCGGCCTTTGGTAGTGTGTGAAAAATTACTCAAAAATCATGTTAAAACTTTTCAAACTTCTCATAGTTACATTTTTTTCTCTCTCTTCAAACTTTTCCCTCATCCATATGATATCCGTTCACTATTCTGATCAAAGATCTCCGTTCACCTCGTCGATCCGACTAAGTTTTTAGTTTAATCGTTTGAATGGCCTAGAGGGTATATGTAAGTTTTCTAATTATTCCCTCATCCATATTGATTCTTTAGTCAGATTTATACAATTGTACAATTCTTTAGTCAGAGTTTTACAATTCTTTAGTCGGTTTTGTACAATTCTTTAGTCGGATTTTGGCCCCCTAAAATATGTGTTGAATTCTTTAGTCGCACATAGGAGATAGTCAAACGGTGTATGGGTGGGATGGGTAGGAGGTCAAAAGGACTGGGTTTAGATTGGTGTTTTCTAATGAGCATGTGTTTAATTTTATTATATTTATGAATTTATATTTACAATTTTTCTTTTTAATTTTAGGTTTATGATGCAAAGGTTAGTATTAGATGTAAGTTGCACATTCTACAAACCATAAGATCTAAGTTGAGTTGGAAGGGGGATCGGCTTGGTATGTTTAGCCGTACTGTGTTTGGACCATGGTTAAACATTCAGACTACGTTGCATGATAATCATTTGTTGAATTTCTTACTTCAACACCAAAGGTATGTGGAAGACCCAAGTATCGACATTCCCTTTATCTTTGATATTGATGGGCGTACTTTAGAACTTGGTAGGCAGGATTTTTGTTTAATTACTGGATTTAGGTTTGGCAAAATTTCTTTAGACCCTAAAGAGAAAGACCGTTCTCAATTCCGTGAGCGTGTTTTCCCAGAGACTCCTAATTTAAACGGTCAACTTCTCTTAGACCTCGTTAAGAATGATGTTGCGTTTAATAATTTGGATGATGATGATGATGTTCGTGTTTGTTTGCTCCTAGCCTTAGATTATGTTTTTATGGGTCAAGAAATTAAACATGTACTCTTAAAGCCAATTGTAAATTTAGTAGATAATCTTAGTGAATGGGATAAATTTCCATGGGGAGAATATATGTGGAGAGAATTCCACAAAAGGGTTTATAACGTTGTGGCAAAGCATAGGGAATATCATTTGAAGATGTTAGGAAATAATCCAAGATGTGTGGCCAATTATGCTTTGTACGGGTTTGTTTTTCCGCTGAATGTTAGTTTTCTTTATATTCATCTTCTGTCAAGCAAAATTTTCCATTCAATGTTTGAAAATGTATGTTACTTATTATTATTAATTCATAACAGATATGGGGTTTGGAGACATTCTCTAATTCCATCTACTGGTGGCGTAAAGACGAGAATGTTATCCCCCGTGAGGTTGCATGGAGTAATGGATTGAAGTTTGAAAAATCAAATTATGAGATGATGCTTTATTCCCCCAATGCAAGTTTTCAGAAACTTACTCCTACATCTATTGAGATGAATGAACCGTGGTTGAAATCTATTTTAGAATTTTTTATAAAGGTCACCACGCCTAATCCAGTTACAAGGGGTAGTAGTAGTTCCCGTAGTGTTCATACTTGTGTTCAGAAAGAGGTTCGTCATGAGGTACATGTTCGTACCAAGTTTCATAGCATTGTTCAGGAAGAAGTCTGTACTCAATCTGTTGATAAAGAAGATGTGCCAGAGATAGTTGTACTTGAGAAAAATGTCAAAGAACAACAAATGCAGATTGCTGATATGCAAAGACGTTTACTTTCACTTGAGGATATTACAAAATGACCAAACAACAGGCCATCTAAAGTTGATCATAATGTTGATCATAATGTTGATCATATTGTTGGAGATAGAGTTGTACTTGATAAAATTTTCAAAGAACAACAACTGCAGATTTTGGATATGCAACGGTGATTACTTTCACTTGAGCACATTACAAAAACACAAAACAATGGGCTATCAGAACCTGATCATAATGTTGATCATCTTGATAAGGTGTTTTCCTCTACATATAATCTTACCTTATTATAATTGTTCAACAAATATCCTTATATTAATTTTTTACAGAACGGGAATGGAAGCGTTAGTGTTGAAGTTGGTGGTCTTGACCACCAGTCAACGGAAGGGGCCAACCATTGTATGTATTTTGAACATCTTGATAAGGTTTACGGGTTTTCATTAACTTTCTTAAATTTTTATAATTTATTTTGGCCATCTCAGATTTAATTCTTATTGTAGAACTGGAATGATGTTTATGAGAATCATCCTGTTGATGGTCTTGACCACTAGTCAGTGGAGGCGGTCAGTCATGTTACCAGTGTTAATAAGGTTTGTTCTTTCCATTATACCTCATATTTTCTATTAATTATTCTAAAAAATCTCATTATGACTTTTTTTGCAGGATTTGGCTGAGGAATCAGAGAGTACTGCTATAGATGGTCTTATTAGTTTACAATCCCATGATATTCATTCTCAACCTTTTCTCTCACCTTCAAAGGTTACTGAACTAATTAACGAACTCTTTCCTTTTCCTAATGACCTGGGTTTTTCTCAGGTAATATATCAATTTCATTCTGAACTAATTAACGAACAACCTCATTTGCTTATGTCATATTTCTGCCAAAGTCTAATGTTAAGCTTGTGTCATATTTAGGCAAATTCTATTTTTGGCTATGTTGACGTGGATAATATGGACAAAGATGGTTGCATTACTGATGTTAAAACTGTGGCTAGACCTTTCTTACGACAGAGGAGACTCGGTAAGGCTTGTGTATCCCCTTATGTCCCGCCACCACCCACCACTAAAGTTAAATGCAAAAAAGGCGTTTAACTATAAAAAAGCCAACATCAAAAAAGTCATCAAAACTTTTATTATAGCTGATGGAAATGAAATTACTTTGTTGCCCTGGAATGAGGTATGGGTTATTTAAGTTAGTTAAACTTCGTTAACATGATACCTAAGGATAGGATAATTATTGTTCCAACTTTTACCATGTCACTAATTATTTAATGTTGCATACTTATATCTTATTTAATTAGCTAATTTGGTGATTACAATTAATCAGGATCTTACTCGTTCCCCGAATGCACCAAAAAGATCAGTCAGTGTGCCTGAAGAAATTATGTCATTATTTCATGATAAAAAGAAGATGGAGATGCAGTGGACTTTCCCATGGCTTGATGACGGTTATAGGATTCAAATGGATTTCTAGGAAAGATTAGTGGGTAGGAGCGCCAGTAAAAGAGGTTGCTAGCGGATGATGTAAGTATTATCAACAAGGAACCAAACAACGTATTAACACTATTCAGATTGCTTATTTATGCTTTATTACGATGTTTAGTGCTTATCTTGCTTAGTTGTTAGTTTAAAAGTGACTTGTGCACATTTCTTAGTTAGTACTGTTAGTTATGAGTTAAAACTGTTAGACTGATTTAGCTTATTTAAGTGCTTATTATTGATTAAAATCTGCTTATAAGTGCCTTAATTTGTTATTTGATAATCTGTTTTTAACAAATTAGGATCAAATCAGCTTGAAATAAGAAAAAAATGACTTTTGAAAACTTTAAGGGGTGTTTGGAACAAGCAGTACTAACCCATAGTTAGTACTGCTAGTTCTCTTTTGGGATTTTAAAGCTAGCAGTACTAACTTAAAGCTAGCAGTACTAACTCCAGGTTAGTACTGGTAGTTAAAACTGTTAGTACTGTTGGTTCATTATTGCTTATTAGCTTATTATTTCTGCTTATTTAAGATTTCCTTAGCTTTTTAGAGTAGATTAAGCCCATTTCGTTTACTGTCTTTAGTAGAGCTTATTTAAGCTTATTCACCTTTTCAAAGCAATTTTAATAGTATATCAGTTTGTAGCTTTTTAGCTTATTTGCCACTTTAGTTTATTCTAGTTGCTTATTTCTTATGCCTGAAGTGCTTATAGTGTATTAAATATCTGTTTTAGCCTATTTGCTTATTTCTTGTTTCATTGTGTTTTGTTAAAGCTAGCAGTATTAACTCAAAGCTAGCAGTACTAACTCCAAGTTAGCAGTACTAACTCCAAGTTAGTACTGATAGTTAATACTGTTAGTACTGTTGTTAGTACTGCTGAGTTTCTTCTGCTTAACTTAGTTTAATTGCTTGCTGAATTTGCTTATTTAGAGTAGTCAAGCTTATTTGGGTTGTCCTTTAAGCTTATTTGAGCTTATTTGTGTCTTAGTATAAAAGTTTTAAGTGTTTTTACCATTCCTAGCCTTTATGCCTACTCTAGCTTATTTTCCTTGCTTATCTTTTCGTGCATTTGCTTATTAGGATTAGTGCCCAACTTGTCTGTTCCATTTTCCATTAGCTTATTTAAGCTCAAACTGCTTAACAGTTAAGCATTTTTATCACTTTAAGGTTTAATTTTTGATAATTTAGTTTTTTTAGCTCGCGTTTTTACATTCCCGTCTCATTTCAGTTTTAAATCTTTAATAGATTTCGTTTTTAGGTTTTCCTTAATTGCTTGTGCATTTTAATCAATCAAATCATTATTCCATTCAAGCATCAATTATCAATTCGTCATTCGATTTTTCCATTCAAGCCTCGTTGGGACATAACGACCCGGAAATATTCTATACTACTTCCGATTTCATTGATTTTGATCCTTGTTATATATTTATATTTATTTATATATAAAAAGGAGTAAGATTTCGACCAGTCAATGTTGATCATATTGTTGGAGATAGAGTTGTACTTGATAAAATTTTCAAAGAACAACAGCTGCAGATTTTGGATATGCAACGGCGATTACTTTCACTTGAGCACATTACAAAAACACAAAACAATGGGCTATTTGAACCTGATCATAATGTTGATCATCTTGATAAGGTGTTGTCCTCTACATATAATCTTACCTTGTTATAATTGTTCAACAAATATCCTTATATTAATTTTTTTTAGAACGGGAATGGAAGCGTTAGTGTTCAAGTTGGTGGTCTTGACCACCAGTCAACAGGAAGGGGACAACCATTGTATGTATTTTGAACATCTTGATAAGGTTTGTGGGTTTTCATTAACTTTCTTAAATTTTTATTGTTTATTTTGGCCATCTCAAATTTAATTCTTATTGTAGAACTGGAATGATGTTTATGAGAATCATCCTGCCGATGGTCTTGACCACCAGTCAGTGGAGGTGGTCAGCCAGGTTACCAGTGTTAATAAGGTTTGTTCTTTCCATTATACCCTATATTTTCTATTAATTATTCTAAAAAATCTCATTATGACTTTTTTTGCAGGATTTGGCTGAGGAATGAGAGATTGCTGTTATAGATGTTCTTATTAGTTTACAGTCCCATGATATTCATTCTCAACCTTTTCTTTCACCTTTAAAGGTTACCGAACTAATTAACGAACTCTTTACCTCGCCTAATAACCCGGGTTTTTCTCAGGTAATATATCAATTTCATTCTGAACTAATTAACGAACAACCTCATTTGCTTATGTCATATTTTGGCCAAATTCTAATGTTAAGCTTGTGTCATATTTAGGCAAATTCTGTTTTTGGCTGTGTTGACGTGGATAATATGGACAAAGATGGTTGCATTACTGATGTTAAAACTGTGGCTAGACCTTTCCTACGACAAAGGAGACTCGGTAAGGCTTGTGTATCCCCTTATGTCCCGCCACCGCCCACCACTAAAGTTAAATGCAAGAAAAGGCGTATAACTACCAAAAAGCCAACATAAAAAATCATCAAAACTTTTATTGGAGCTTATGGAAATAAAATTGCTTTGTTGCCCTGGAATGAGGTATGGGTTATTCAAGTTAGTTAAACTTCGTTAACATGATACCTAAGGATAGGATAATTATTGTTCCAACTTTTACCATGTCACTGATTTTGAGATGTTGCATATCAGTTCTTTTAATGTTGCATACTTATATCTTATTTAATCAGCTAATTTAGTGATTACAATTAATCAGGATCTTACTCGTTCCCCGAACGCACCAAAAAGATCAGTCAGTGTGCCTGAAGAAATTATGTCGTTATTTCATGATAAAAAGAAGATGGAGATGTAATGGACTTTCCCATGGCTTAATGATGGTTATAGGATTCAAATGGATTTCTGGGAAAGATTAGTAGGTAGGAGCGCTAGTAAAAGAGGTTGGCTAGCGGATGATGTAAGTATTCTAGTTGAAAATCAACGTATTAACACTATTCAGATTACCTTATATTACCCTATTTCTATCTTTTATTGACAACACATTGATATTTGGATCGAGTATTTATGGCACTTCAGGCAGCCAAATGATGATGGGCAATGCAAGTCCATATATGAGCGAGATGTGCTTTCTCAGATATGACTTCCTTAATATATGCCTGATGAGTATCAAATATGGTGTCCTATGGTTTGCAAGTGGTGTTGAGAAGGTTTACTTTCCTGTCAACGAAAAGGATTTTCATTGGTGCCTTGCTGAGTTGCACATTCGTTCAGGTGTTATAACGTTTTATGATAGTCTTGGGGGCCCTTCTAATGGAATCAAGGACCGTCTTTTTTGGCTTGAACTGAGGCAAATATTTGAGTTTCACATTCTAACATATCTGGAATATGCTGATGTGTTTCTTAAAAAACATTTATAAAACAAATTATTCAATCAGTTTTCAGTATTCGCAAGGAGTCCTAATCCAAGGAGGTCTTTATGGTGATTGTGGTTTATGGGTCTGTATATTTTTGTATAGGTTGTCACATAATTTGCCTTTGGAGGTGGATGATTCAATCGAATTTTCTTTGGCATATCGTGAACGCCTGATTGAATTTTTCTGGAAACATAAGATGTTGGTATAGGTTGTTTTGTACATCAGACAATTGAATTATGTTTTAGACATCTAACTTTTTTGTGATTTTACCATTATGTTCATTTGGTAAACATTTGATTATGTACATGAGTCAATTTGACTTTTTAGGTTATATATTTGTAGTTTGACCAGATATTACTTATTGTGTAGTGGGTTGTTTTGGTGTTTTTTTATGTAAATTTTGATGGGTTAGGTCACTTTGGTGCTGTGGTGATTTGTGTAATGAGTTGTTTTGGGTACAATATTAAACATATGCAAAATAAAAACAAAAAACATAAAAATTTACATAATAAACAAGAGTCGTCTCTTGCTTTTCATTAAACATACTTAATAACAACCACCATTTACATCAGACTTCATTATAACCCTAATCATAACCCTAAGGAAGATACTAGTTGATCATAATCCTAACACAAGTTGAACTAAAGCAAAACATCAAAAGCAAGTTAACTAGTCATAACCCTAATCATAACATACTTCATCATAAGTTAACTAAACCCTATGCAAAGATCACCACCATCTAGACCTAAACCCAAAAGCAAATTAATGCCCACTGTCTAACCCTAACCCCACCCCATCGCACGTGGGCAATCTTGACCTTTGCAATAAAGGCACACTTTTCACGAGTGTGCTCTTGGGTTACCTTGTTTAGGTCCATGATGGATCTTGCCTTACCAAGGTCCTCATCACGTAGGATTCTAAGATATGCCAAACTATATGAACCTTAAGCTGCTACACTAAGTTGTTAACCTCTTCAATAAGACCCACTTTATCTCTTGTTGCGTCAGTGACTTCATAGCAGAGATCTATCAAAATCCTTTTCATTCGCAACTCTCGCTACAGCTCCCTTTTAATGAACAATAGTACTTGTTCGCTCAGAAGGTGTGAGCTCGAATCATTAGCTAGTTGGTTTAGGTTAGCCATTTTTGGGTAAGGTTGGTTTTAGGTTATTTCAAAGTTATGGTTTAGGAGTTTAGCCTTATGCTTTATATAGTGATATTAGTAATGATGAAACTCTAGTAGAATTGGTCAATGTGCAACTACAAATAGTGTACATCATTTAAACGTAACTAGATATTAGTAATGATGAAATCTCTAGTAGATTTGGTCAATGTGCAACTAAAAATAGTGTATATCACTAATATTTAAAGCATAAAACATAAGAAAGTTAATTTATTCATTTCATAACAAACTCTAAGTCATCATAACATACATAATGAAAATTAACCAGCTACAACATAAAACAAACTTAAGTCTTTGGGCTTGAATAGCTTGAACATTAATTGTTTCTTGATTATTGTTGAGTCTTCTTAAAAGTCCAGGAATGATAGGACTGCTCTTGCACACATTGGTGGATCCCTCCAGTGACTAAACATACAATACGAACATAAGTAGAATCGACATCCGGAGTTTGTATCAGTCCATGAAGTGGTTATAGTAGTTTGTGAGCCGTAATTAACACACGAGGTTTAGTTAGCCATTTACCTAGTTTTACTTGAAAGAATTTGATAGTATGTTAAAATTTAGTGTTAGATGAGCTATATATAAGCACTCAAGATTTGCAATAAATGTTAGTTGACTAAATAAGTCCTCCTGCTCTACCGAAGACTACTCTACCGATGGCTATACCCATTAAATGTGTGTTAGTTGGGTATTGCATATGTGTAATAAATGAGTCCTCCTCCTCTACCGACGGCTGCTCTACCGACGGCTGCTCTACTCAGTAATAAGTGTGTGTTTGTTAGTTGTAATTATAATATATGTAATAAATATTCCAAAACAATAATTTAATTAATGAGAAGTACATTACAATTATAACCACATAATAACATAAGCCAAAATCTCAAGTAAACCTCTAAACTACAACATTTTTGATTATTATTCTTGGAATGAAATGTTACTACTGCTTATACCATTAGCATCTTCCATAACTGTGACGTTTTGAAATATCTGAACTAAATTTCTAATTGTAATGTTAAGATAAAATTCTCCTGATTTGGGACAAAACACAGAGACATTTTGAAGTATTATAGCAGATCCAACTTTAATAGCCTTTACAACATCATCATTTAACAACACTTTGTAATGAATTATACCAGATATTATGCCTGAAGGATCTTTGAGTGTTACATTCATATCGCCAAGCATATTTGGTTTACAAGAAGTTATTATTGCTACAACTTTCTCAAGTTTTCCTTTCTTGAGGTAGCTCTTGATATCGCCAAAACAACCACCCCCGATCTCCCCATTATCATTGATATATTCAAGCGCCTTAACCCACGACAACATTTTAAAATCCTCTCCCTCACTCACATCGTCATATAATTTCCTAATATACTCTTGTGTTGGAGCATCGTTAAAATTATTTAGTTGATGGATCCTATCGGTTTGAAAAAAACCAGCAGGACCTGGAATTATCTTGCTTGACTTTTCATCAACATGATCCATTTCTTGAGTGGGAGCATCGTTAAAATTACTGCTGTTGGTAAGACGGAGAGGGGCTGAAAGATTGAGGTCAGAGTCATCTATATCGAGCAAATATTCCCATTCATGGTTTTTTGGTGAATTCATTTGTTTGTGAAGAGTAAAACTTTGTTAATACAGTAAACAAGTTTGTTATTTTGTTTTAAAAAAATTGTATGGTTGATCATAATTTATAGATGAAATTTCATTAAAGTAAATTAGGTGGTTGGAAGATGCCATTAATTAGTGTGCTCTACCAATAGATGCTTTACCAAATGTTAGGCCTTATTATGTTTTTGACCTAGTTAAGCTTTGGGCCTTATTAGGCAAATTATCAAATATCAAAGTTTACCTAATAAACAATAGTCATCACTTGTTTTTCATTAAACATAATTTGAATATAAGTCAAGCATAACAAACACATAGCTAAACATAATACATAATGAAAACATAGGTTGATCACCACCGTCTAACCTTTAGACCCAAAAGTAAATTAATGCCCACCATCTAACCCCATAGCAAACACATAGCTAAACTTAATACATAATTAAAACATAATACATAAAACAAGTCATAAGTTAATAAACGCATGACGAGTCTCCTACATTCGGGTAACCATCACCCTTACCTTTGTCCTTACCAACATCCTCAAAGTCATCCAAAAGTACCTTACCTTTGCCATTACCCACAGCCTCAAAGTCATCCAAGAGCACCTTACCTTTGCCATTACCCACAGCCTCAAAGTCATCCAAGAGCACCTTACCTTTGCCATTACCCACAGCCTCAAAGTCATCCAAGAGCACCTTACCTTTGCCATTACCCACAACCTCAAAGTCATCCAAGAGCACCTTACCTTTGCCATTACCCACATCCTTCAAGTTCTTCCAAACATGAGGTGATCTTAGGATAGATGGAGATTCAACTTCTTCTTTCTCCCTTGCAATAGGCTCTTTAAACGACATAGTGTTAACATTTTTCTTTGCATTCTCATGAATTCTATATATCAAAGTAACCTCTTCACCAGAATCATCAACATTCATGTTTTTTAAATAGTAATCAACTAGGTAAACTTGAGGAGTATGACAAATATACAAATCAATAGTTCCATGATAGCTAGCCACCTTAAACATTTTCTCAATGTCCCTATCATTTTTAACAAGAGTTAAACCTTATTCAAGACTGCGTTTGTGTTTACAATAAAACCACTTCCAAATATCTTCTTTGATTTTTTCCAACAAAAGGCCACTCATTTCTTTATACGATGACCATGTTGACCTTGGCAACCTCAAGTCTAGTTTTTTGCCACCTACATAAGATAAAGGATATAAGAAGAAACAACTCTTACAGAAAACTTCAAACCTTATCTCATCACTTTTATGTGAATTCCTGCGTATTAAACAAAAAAGATTAAAAAGTTAAATTACACTAATTTCAAAACTAATTACTAAACTAATTAAAAAGATTCAAATCTAAAAGACAACAAATTAAAGAAACATACACCCATTCATCAAAAACTAGATCACTTGTTGTTGAATATGTGTCTAGAGACATTCTTTGTTATACGAATAACTTTAGGTCATCACTTGTTGTTGAATATGTGTCTAGAGACATTCTTTGTTATACGAATAACTTTAGGTCTTTAAGGTTGATTTGCAAGTTGAAAGTTATACTTCTTTCATCTAATTAAATACATATAAAGATGGTACGAGGTAGAGCAAATATTAAATGCTGGTAGAGCACATGTTTAATATTAGTAAGTGTGCTCTACTGACGGCTGCTCTATCGACGGCTGCTCTACCAGTATTTAATATGATACTTTTTTTTCATCTAGTTAAATACACATAAAGATGGTACGAGGTAGAGCAAATATTAAATGCTCGTAGAGCACATGTTTAATATTAGTAAGTGTGCTCTACCGACGGCTGTTCTACCCGTATTTAATGTGATACTTCTTTCGTCTAATTAAATACACATAAAGATGGTACGAGGTAGAGCACATATTTAATATTAGTAAGTGTGTTCTACTGATGGCTACTCTACCGACATCTGCTCTACTAGTATTTAATTTGTGTTTCTTTTATGGTTTCGTAAATTTTGGTAGTTAAACAACTTCTTGCTTCATTTAAGGTGACATTATATACAAAGTTTTAGCTATATATATTTACAAGATGTTAAACACTATTTTTTTAAAAACAAATATTTATACATATATTTTAGTCAAAATGAGTGGCTTAGATAATAAATTAAGTGTATATTTGGTTTGTGAAGAGGTGGTTTATGGAGTTCTACTAAAAAAAATATAACATACAATGAGCTAGTTGGATACGTTAGGAGGAAGTTTAGTATCAACCAAACGTTTGATATTTGTTTTTCTTACCAAATAGGTTCAAATGTTATCCGTATAGATGATGATAACGATGTCGATTTTTTTTGTCATAAAGTTTCAAAATCAAATATGCTACCTCGTACAAGCTAGTTGTTGAAAAGGTAAAACTTTCTTATTCAAATACTTTAAATTTCGATCTTAACGATGCATATCCTATTGTTGATGTTAAAACACCCAAAAAAAATTAAAATAATGACATATTAGTGATATTGATCAAAATGATGAAAACATGCATTTTAGTTGGCAAAAAAATACATTTAGCTGTATGCCTGACCCACCCGATGCACCAACATACTCTATGAAAACCATTAGGCAAGAAACTCTCAATGGGAAACACTATGGTATCATGAAAAAGGGGGATAATTTGGATAACAAAGCTCATTGCATGTATGAGATTGGCAAGAAAGCTCTAGATGAAGGTTTTGAATTTAAAACAAGAAAATCAGACACATTAAGGTACGACATTATTTGTAAGGATGATGATTGCAAATGGAAAATATTTTCGAAACAGGTTAAAAATGGTTCTCATTGGGTATTAGGAAAAGTTAACGACATTCACACATGTTCAAGAACTCAACTAAATCCAAATCA
>BQNB010064006.1:0-29950 GCA_026074375.1 Tanacetum coccineum | reverse complement strand
TGTTCTCTTACGTGAATCGAGACAGCCCGCGTATTCCGAATCTGAAAAAGCAGTTAGTTTGAAACCGGTGTCCTTCGGATACCAGAGTCCTATGTTAATGGTATTCTTAAAGTACCGAAAGATCCGTTTAACCTCTCTGAGGTGCTTTTTAGTTGGTCTCGCTTGATAACGAGCATAATAACATATTGCATGTACAATATTCAGTCTACTTGCTGTTAAGTACATGAGTTCCCCGACCATGCTACGATATTTCATTTGGTCAACAGGAGTTCCACTCAAGTCAGCATCTAGGGGTTTATTAGCCAGTGGAGTACCAACGCTATCACATGAGGTCATACCATGATTTTGAAGTATCTCTTGAGCATACTTAGCTTGGTTTATAAAGATACCACGTAAGGATTGGTAGATCTGAATTCCTAAGAAGAATTTTAGCTCCCCATCATAGACATTTCAAATTTGCTATGAATTAGTTTTTCAAACTTTTTAGAAAGTTTTGGGTTCGTAGAACCAAAAATAATATCATTAATGTAAATTTGTACAAGCAATATGTCTTCTCCTTTTTTAGTAATGAACAGAGTTGGATCAATAGAACCTTTGTAGAACCCTTTGGATACCAGGAAGTTGGAGAGTTCATCATACACGCTCTTGGAGCTTGTTTGAGTCCATATAAAGCCTTTTTGAGATGATAGACTTTGTCAGGATGATGTGGCTCTACGAATCCATCTGGCTGATTAACGTACACTTCTTCCTTTAGAGGGCCGTTAAGAAATGTTGTCTTGACGTCTATCTGGTATACTGGAAATGATTTATGTGCAGCATATGCAACGAATAACCGGACAGCTTCCAATCGAGCAACTGGTATAAATGACTCTTCGAAATCAATGCCTTCCTTCTGACCATATCCCTTAGCTACAAGACAAGCTTTGTTGCATATTAAAGTATTCTCTTCATCACGTTTGTTTTTCTAAAGCCACTTCATGTTAATGACATTTTTACATAATGGTTTGTCGACTAATTCCCATACATCTAGTCGTTCAAACTGGTGAATTTCTTCCTGCGTTGCTTCAATCTATGCAGAATCAGCCATGGCTTCTTTGATGTTCTTTGGTTCGGTTCGACTCACGGTGAGCGCGAACATACACATCTCGCCATCTGTTTCTAGCTGACGTCTTGTTCTAATTGATTGAGAAGGATTTTCAATGACTTGTTCTAACAGATGATCTTTTGTCCAACGATGTTCAGAATGATGTCGTTGATAGAATGTATGCATGTTTAATGAGTCAACATGACGAGAGGATGTTTCCCCTCGTTCTTATACCGGTGTACTAAAGATGTTGATAAATTCATCTTCTTTAACTTGTGAATTTTCTTTGTTAGTTTCTGCTTAAATAATGTTCTTGATATCAGTGACAGTTGGTGCTTGAGTTGGTGCTTGACTTGTAGTTTCAGGTGTTGTTTGAATGTTCAATGGAGTTATATATGCAGCAATGGTTGTTGAAGTAGATGAAGTTGTGTTTTGTTGTTGACGTTGATCAGGTGCATCAGCAGCAGTTACAGCGGAAGACTTTGACATAACTAGCGTAGTTCCATTGAGTAATTCATCGAACATCAGACTAAATAAAAAATTTAGCTCATTTGACGTTGTTACTGTCTTAGCTTCTTGAGGAACATTTTCTTGACTTTGGGGTTCGAGAATTAAACTGTCTTGTTCAAGTGCCGTTGTCAGACATTATAGAATGGGGTCAGAATTGACGTGATCTGATGCCATCTGAGGCAATTCGTCAAAGTTAACATGAATGGTTTGTTCTCTTGTTATATACCCAATAAGCTCTTGACTGAGTAGAATACCCTACAAAAATACATGTATCACCTTTTTCTTTCATCTTGTCAAGATTTTCTCCATCTCTGATGATGTAGCAAAGAGAGCCAAAAATGTAAAAGAACTTAACATACGGTTTCCGGCCATTTATGATGTGGTAAGGTATTTTCTCATGTCGAGTAATGACGAGTGAACGGTTTTGAGTAAAACATGCTGTTGCAATTGCTTTAGCCCAGAAGAACAAAGGAAGTTTAGTGACGCTTAACATTGTTCGAGCAGCCTCAACAAGAGTACGGTTCCATCTTTCGACATTGCCGTTTTGTTCAGGTGTTCTAGCAGTTGACGTTTGGTGTTCAATCCCTTCTTGAGCAAAGTGTGCATGAAGAGTTTTATTCAAAAAATATGTGCCTTTGTCCAATTCGAACTGTTCTTACATGAGCGTGAAGTCCTTGTTGAACAAGTTTGAGGAAATCCATGAGAACTTTAGGTGTTTCGTCTTTGGATCTCAAGAAGTGAGTCCAAGTATATCGTGAATAATCATCAATAATTACCAACACATATTTCTTACCATTAAAGCTTTCTACCCTCATGGGACCACATAAGTCCATGTGTAGAATTTGTAGACGTCTCTTTAAGCATGGAGTAGTTTTAGTCTTGAAAGACTTTCGTTTGGCTTTCCCCAACTCACAAGAAGATCAAAGATGATCTTTGATGAATTTTAACTTTGGAAGACCAATCACAATATCATTCTTTGACAGCAAGTTGATGGAATCGAAGTTCAAGTGAGAAAGACGACGATGCCATAACCATGCTTGAGATGATGTAGCCTTAGCCATTAAGCAAATAGGATTGGGAGTGGATGTGTCTTGAAGAGTGATGGAATACAGATTTGTGCCATGAGAACCTGTGAGTAGATCATTTCCCTTCAAATCACGAATGTAACATGTAGACTTCTGAAAAGCAACTTTTAAATCCGCATCACAGAATAGACCAACAGAGAATAAATTGTGATTCAGCCATTCGACGTAATAAACCCTCTTGATAGTGATTTTTCCTTGAACCAAATCTCCATAACAAAGAATCAGTGCAATTTGATCATTTCCAAACTTCACCGTACCCAAAACTTTCTCCAAAAAATTACTTAGAAGCTTGATATTTCCCGTCATGTGATTTGAGCACCCAGAGTAGACGATGAATAGAATTATCTCTACGAGCTGCAAAAGAATTAGAAGACAATGGAGTATTGGACATAGTGGAGCACCTAGGAGTCATAGTTTCCAAAATATTAGCAGTTTTAGATTCATTTCCTAAAGACATACTAACATTTGTGTTGACATTTTCTATTGGGGACTTAGGTTTCCATTTGTATCCAGATGGTGTAAACTTAGGGTACCACCATTTGCATGTCTTGATAATCTGCTCATATTGCTTCCTAATTATGCTTCTAGGTTTCTGATTAGTGGATGCTGAAGCAACTGTTTTCTTAAGGGATGTTGCAACAAATTGATTCACACTTCGCTTGGGTTCTCTAGTACTAATAGGCACAAAAATTGGCTGTTTAGTCATAGAATTTACGCCATTAATATAATGAAGAACACACATATCATGATTTTCATTTAGCACACATTTTCCACATGTAACATAAACAAAGTTTACATTCGAGGTCTTAGCATTCAAACTGTCATTACATGCACTTACAAATGTTTTATTATTTGAAAACTTAAAATTCCTACGGGTGGTCTTCTACTTCTTGCTTCTTCCCTTGACTATTGTTAGGCATGACTCTATCTTCCAATTGATTGCTCTTAAGTTGTGGTATGTTAACACTAGTAGTAGGAATTACTCCTGTAGAGAAAGACACGCGTTTGTTAGTTTTCCTAATGTCTTGAGGCAACTATGGTGTTCTAGTTTGATTAGCCTTTGTGTGCACTTTGTATATTCCTGGTGCAATTACATTTGTGTTCTTTAGAATTGACTTCACATTCTGAGGCAAAATCTGTGTAGTGACTTGTTTTGAAAAATCATTAGACACATTATTTATAGTAACCGACTTTGTCTTGGAAAAATCTTTCTTTGCAAGAGAATCTGAAAAATTAGATGCTTTACCTAAAACTGATTGTCTTTGACTTTTAAAAGCACTCGGTTGGCGAATAACCGATGGTTTTTCAAACTTAGTTTCCACATATTTTCTTTTCATCATTTTAATGAGTTTCTTCAACTCACTTATTGCAGTGCCTTTGTCTTGTAATTAAGCTTTCAAGTCTTGAATTTCAAAATATTGTTCACGTTCTTTCAGAAATACGTTTGACTGGTTTTCTTTGAAAGCTTTGTCATTTTTTATCTGTTCTTTACATTGTTGTAAAGCAAGTTCAAGATTAATCGCATGTTTATGAAGTGCTTCAAAACTCTTTGACATTGTTTTACTTTTTGAAATCTCTTTTTCAAGAAGTTCACATTTGACAACTTGGTCCAAATAATCACATTGTAAATCAGTGAATTCATTGAGAGTAGTATACACACCAAGTATAGCATTCATGTGATCAGCATAATAATATTCCCTGGAAAGTCGATCTATTTCATTCAAAAACTATGTTTTTTGAGTTTCTAGTTGAGATTTAAGAGAGTCCACTTCAGTTTCAAGAGAATTAAAGTATCTCAAATCATCAACCATTTCCTCTTTCAAACATAAGTGAAATTTTTCTAACTCAGCATGGATTTTTCAAATTTGGGGACAACAAATTTCTTTGATTGTATTTTGAAAGAACGGATGTATGTGACCAAAATATGTTCCTTTAGCAATTGTTTATTTGCAACGTTCCACTCTATCAAAAATCGTGTCAACACTACTTTTAATTTTGAAAAGTTCTTTAGAGCATTTGCAATGTTGATCTCACGAAATGGATTCATCCATCTATTTTTCTAACAAAGTTGTTTGTTTATTAAAAGACTCTTTTGAATTTTTATTCTTGACAGGTGTATGACTTATTTTTGACCTTTATGAAAATATCTCTATTCAGACGACTTTTCATGTTGTGGAATGAACAAAGTATAAAGATTATTCAAGTTTTTATAATCAAAAGGTCTAATTAAATCACTTAATTTTGATCGACTTTCTTGGGCAAGACGAATCATTTTGTCAGATTCAGGAGCTAACATTAAAGCAAGATTATCATTATAGCAACCTATATCATACAGCCGAGGATTTCTCTTTGAGCTTTCTTGAGGAACTCATGTTTAACAAAACTCGTTTTACAATTACGATTAAGCATATTCATTGTTTGAACTGTTTGACCGGTTTTGTAAACAATATCATCCAAAGCTTTGACCTTATTTTCTAAAGCAATGACCTTTTCAATTTCTTTGTCTTTACGAGTTTGTAAAACTTAATATAAGCCTCTTTTTCTTGTGACATTATGGAGATGGTTTCCGATGTGCAAAAAACTCCTTTTTCATTTCTGGAATCGTTTGATTTAAATTGTTTATCTTTCAAGTATATTCATTAAATGACTTTTCGGATTCCATTTTGTATGACATTAAATCTCCTTTAGCTTTTGCACAATCAATTGCCACCTTTGACGCATAATTCACATCATGATACCTATCAAGTTCAGCTTGGAACTTCTTAAGGTCTTTGAACATCAACTAATTGGTCTTTGAGAGTTCATTGTTTGCTTCTTTGAAATGGTTATTTGATGATTCTAAACTTTTATTTTTGGTTTTAAAATCCTCAATTTCACCTTTTAATTTATCAACTAAAGCCTTGTTTGATGATTCCAAAAATTTATTACGATTTTTGCTGTCATCAATTTCACATTTTAGTTTCTTGATTAAAGAAGCAAGCAACTCACGTTCTCTAGCAATATCATTATCATCCTGGTCAACCGTTTCTCCGTTAGTACTCATATCTAATGAATCAATAGTGATGTTTGTATCACCTTGTTCCTCCAGACATGTGTCATTAACAGATTCAGGTTGCACAGGATGTTCTCGGTCATTGGTAAACACATTATAGTTATCATCATCATTTTGTACCTTTTGCATCAGCTCGGTATCAAAGATGGGTCCAGAATTGCCAGCAGCATCTGGAGTAACCTCCTGAATCTGTGCCATGTACATATAATGTGCTTCCAATTCCTGATCGTCAGGTTCATCATCAGTGTCATCCTTCCAATTAGCTTGTTCTGCATTTAACTGAAATCTAGCTTCCTCTTGCTTACACAATAGCATCTTTTCCTTGTGATAAGCTGAATCCTTTGCCTGTTTTGGTTTCTGACATTCATTTGCTACATGCCTATATTCCTTGAAATTATAACACTGAATCCTAAACTGCTGCACTACTTGTGTACCTACATTCTCCCTAGCCCCAACAACATTAACTGTCCCCTGATTATCATACCCAGTACCTTTGTTGATTCTTGAAGTATTATCCTGATTAGCTCTACTGGTGTTCGATGAAGTTTGAAGGTTGTTGTTGGTAGGTTTGTAGATTTTATTGAATGAGAGAGAAATTAAAGCCATAAGTTTATCAATATCCTTCTCCTTTGACATTTCATCATCTTTAGCAACCATAGTAGCTTCTTGATCATAAGTGGGTGGAGGAGAGTTGACAATTACTTTACCTCTGTTTCTGGTAGCAGCTTGTTGTGATTTAGTTGAGGAATTTTGAGTGTAGTGATTAGGATGGTTTTGTGGATGGTAAACTGGTTGTTGTTGAGCAACGTGCTAGTCTTTCAGCTCTTAACTCATTGACTTCGTTCTGGTGTTGCTTCAAAATGTAATAAAGTTTGTGGTAGGAGACAATCTTTAGTTCTTGACTTTGCTTAACAAGTGTCACAAACCTTTGCCATTCTGGTTGTAATTGAAGTAAGAACTAAACATTACTTGATGATTGGTAACATCACACTGATTTCTGACAAGCTCATTCATCATCTTGTAGAACCTTGAGTAATACGATTCAAGTGATTCACCATCACGTGATGTGAATTTTCCAAACTCCCAATATAAATTGGTTTCAAGATTTTGAACATTGATTGATTCACTTTGTTTCAACCTTTCAATAGCTTTCCACATTTCACATGCATTTGGACAAGCATCAACTGTGGAGTAGATATCATTATCTATCCCTGTGAGAATTATCTAAATACTTCAGCTTAAGCAATCATTTGATCGCCGATGTCTTGTGAAACAATTCTTATAGTTCTCCATGTACCCTCTGTAGTTTGTTTCTGACTACCTTCTGAACTAGAAGTCTTCTCAGTCCATTTGAATTTATAAGGTGGATTTTGGAGACAATAGTAGACAAGTTCATTGTTAGGTTTGGTGTCGATGTATATCTTGATTTTGGATTTCCACTGAACATAATTACTTGGTGCACATTGTGACATCATTAACAACCTCTTCCCATGATGACATTGTGAAGAGCATTCGCTGTTTGAGTTTGCAAACTGGTATTGGTATTTGACATTTTGGCGTTGTGAATGGATATTGAATCTTAACAGTTTGATGAATGAATTGAGATTTTTGGTTTTTGATATGGAATTTAGTTTATGAGATTTTAACAAGTCTTGATTAAATTGAGAAAAGAAGTGGGACATTCATGGGATTTACTAAATCAAGACAAACCGTAAAGCTAAGGATAGAATTTTTGAAAATGGTATAAAACTCCTTCTAAAAAACTGGATTAAATGGATTAAATATCCTCCTGAAGAAATGGATTAACTCTTCTCCTAAAGAAATGGATTAAATCTCCTTCGAAAGAAATGGATTAAATCTCCTCCGAAAGAAATGGATTAACTCTCCTCCGAAAGAAATGGATTAAATCTCCTCCCAAAGAAATGGATTAAATCTCCTCCGAAAGAAATGGATTAAATCTCCTCCGAAAGAAATGGATTAAATCTCCTCCGAAAGAAATAGATTAAATCTCCTCCGAAAGAAATGGTTAAATCTCCTCCTAAAGAAATGGATTAAATCGCCTTGGATTAAATCGCCTTGGATTAAATCTCCTTGGATTAATTCTCCTTGGATTAAATCGCCTTGGATTAAATCACCTCTAAAAGAAATGGATTAAATCTCCTCCGAAAGAAATGGATTAAATCTCCTCCGAAAGAAATGGATTAAATCTCCTCTGAAAGAAATGGATTAAATCTCCTGAAGAAATGGATTAAATCGCCTCTTAAAGAAATGGATTAAATCTCCTCCGAAAGACAATACCAATACCCAATTGAAGATCTTCCACCCGCCTTTGAATGACAATACGTCTGGTGAACATACGTAATGCAACATTCAAGTCATAACGTTTGTCTATCGTGAGATTGGTCAGCTTCTGTTGAACAAGCATGAGTAACATGTCCTCGTTGTCTTGTAGGCGAAGTAGTAGGAAATCACCTTCTTTTTTAATCTGTTATAGTTTAAAACCTTTTTCCTTTTTATCACACTGATTTTATGAAGAAGATATTTGACATTTTCTCCCCCTCAAATAGTGACCCGTTTTTTATTTAAAGAGTTGTAGTCGTTGTTTGAGTAGTCAAATGTCTTTGAAAATGATTTTCTGATGAATTTATGATATTAATGTTTTATTTGTGAAAACAACACCATAAAAATAAGATTTCTCTTATTTTAACACATAAGCACACTGATACGTATACTTATTGTATAAAGAAAGCAAGGCTTGTGTTTATTTTGCAACACAACCCGTGCTTTCTTTATACAATAAGTGTATGTATTAGTGTGCTTATGTGTTAAAATAAGAGAAATCTTATTTTTATGGTGTTGTTTTCAGAAATAAAACATTAATATCAGAAATTCATTAGAAAATCATTTTTAAAGACATTTGACCACTCAAACAACGACTACAACTCTTTAAATAGAAAACGGGTCATTCTTTGAGGGGGAGAAAATGTCAAATATCTTCTTCATAAAATCAATGTGATAAAAAGGAAAAAAGGTTTTAAACTATAATGGATTAACAAGTTTAAAGAAGGTGATTTCTCACTACTTCGCCTACAAGACATTGAGGACATGTTACTCCTGCTTGCTCAATAGAAGCTGACCAATCTCACAATAGACGAACGTTATGACTTGAATGTGGCATTACGTATGTTCACAAGACGTATTGTCATTCAAAGGCGGGTGGAAGATCTTCAATTGGGTGTCGAAAGTTACCAAAAGAAGCTCAACCTCACCAAACCAGACACATTCAAGCCGGATCTCAGGAATAGAACCGCATTCACTACATATTCAGACCCTCAAGGAGTGATATACAAGGATCAGAACAACAGAAACAGATTGATGCGCACTGATGAACTCCACAAATTCAGTGATGGCACGCTCAATTATGTTCGGACCGCTCTTCACGATATTACTTCGGGAATAAGGATGGAGCACCTGCCAAAGAAGAAATGGAGTAGATTAGACAAGCGAAGGGCTCATGTTATGATCCAAGATATCGATAAGTAGTTGAGAGATAGAAGGTTAATGAGAAGCTTAGAGAAATTTGTTGGTGGGAGAGAGTATGGAGAAGACCTCAGACTGCTTGAACAGACAATATGACTTCATCATATCTTGTCCTACTACATTTCAGGCCATTCTTTCGTAATTATCAATCTTGTGAATATGTGAAAATATAGTGTAGACTAATATTAGGCAAATATCATGTTTGAGTACGAATTTTTTAGTAAATTCAAAATTTTTCAAATTAACGTACTCAAACCCCATATAATTCCCTCATAATTTGAGGGGGGCATTAAAATATTCCCATAATAGGCTTGATATATAATTAGAACATTTTTCTCCCCGAAAGCATTATATTTGAATCAATTGATATCCAAAATATCAAACGATTTGACATTTTTGACAATGGGAGAAAATGTGATTAAAATATATATAACTTGTATAATGTGATCTTTAAGACTCAAGTGTAAACTCCTGTCCTCGTATGTGCTAAACATTTTTGGTTATCGATGCACATATGCAGGGGGAGCATTTCTAAATAGTAAAACCATTGAGGTACTAAATGTTTTGATTTATATCAAAGTACCTTGATCGATGTTTTCAAATGGTTTTTAGGTTGTGAACAATACCAAAAGACCGACCATGTATTTAATTACTTAGAGTAATAAGGTGGTTAGGTTTAGGTGTTCATTCCTATGATCTAGCCAGAACCAGAGGGATCTACCCAGGGACTAGCCAGAACCAGTGCCGACTGAGATGGAGCTAGTACTGGAACAAACCCAACAAGGTACTAGTCATGAAGTCTCGGTAAGCACTGAAGGGGTTGAAGAATGAAAAAGAAAAGTTAATATAAAGGGTGAAAAGAAAGAAGCCCTCCTTACACTTAGGCCAAAAATGGGTCAATACATATCCTATCAAAAACACCAAGTTGTTGTCTGGTATTGAAGATAGTCATTATGGACCTAGTGATGCGATGCACAATCCTCCCTAGCCACTCAAGGTCTCTCAAAAGACTCTTGTTTCATTTCTCATGGAGATTACACGCATTTATATCGACTTTCTCACTCCGAGTTAGTTGGTATTGAAAAGGTGGCAGTCTGCTCCAGCCTCCGATTACTAAAACCAAATGTGCACTATTGAGTCTAGAGCCAAAAGAGACCATCCATAAATCTCACTAGGACACTGTTCAAATATATTTGTTGCTCATACACTGTGAAAACATGTAATAACTTAAGAGTCCTACGTATTATCCTTGTGATATTGCCAGAACAACAGAGTGATAATAAAGTATTCACAATGACGATAGAAATCCTTCCAGAGCCAACATCAAACAAGCTCGCGATAGGTGACTTGTGAGATCCTATATGGATCAAACTTATGACACTGGATATCGATTAAAAAATCATACTTGAATTGACATTGATGATTTTTGAAATGCTTAAAACACTTTGATGTGTCAACAAAATTACATTAAGCAAGTTCCACATCGACTGTGAATTTTTTCAATTAATTTTTATTCATCGGTAAGATAGTAACTCACTGGTTTACTCTTATCGTGTTGTCTGCTTAGAGATGTTTCGGTAACGAGAACAAGCTGAGTATGATGAATCTAATACATATGTTTGAAAATTTAAAATTTCAGCTGAAAATACCTCAAGGAGATTCTCTTAAATTAAATCAACCTAATCACAAATCGACCCTCACGGATTCGAAGGTTAATCCAACTAAACACGGGCGAATGACAAAGCCATATTCATCCCCCCAACTTTATTGCAAACTGTTTTATTGCAGATTCACATAAAGATGGAAATGGAGGTACCTAGTTCCAGCTGACTCAAAGATTCATAGCCACATGCTCATACTCGACCAACATATGTAATGTAACAACCTGAGTTTTAGGCCAACGATTATCTCGAGCTGTTATTTATTTTCTACGAATGAGTTGGAATAATCGCTTTTTTGTTTTGGGCGATTTGATAAAAATTATTATTTTTGGCTATTTCGCAAGCCGTGTTTTAAATTTCTATTCGTTTGAGCGTTTGAGAAAATTTAAAAATTTCTATATTTTTGCTCCGAGAGCGGAACTATATTTATTTTAGTGTTTTATGGCTTTCCCCGAGTTTTCATAAAAACCGTGTTTAAAGGTCGTGTCTTACGTGAGTTAACATTTTATTAAATGTTTAAAAATAAAATAACGTCAACGGAAGAAAAATAATTACGAGTTTACAAAACCCGAGCCCTTTTGGCCGGTTGAGGACACGAGACAAAAACCCTTAGTGCTTTATTTTTATAAACTATGGAAGTTTGAGGGCCAAAAGTGTCAATAACCCAAAGTACACCTCCTATATATACAAGTGCACACACTCATTTTTCTAGTTTACAAAAAAAAGATACTCCTCCCTCTTGTTCCACCATAATCGGCCGAACGTCATAAACCACCACCGTTGTCGGAATATTGACATGCAATACGATCCGACTTCAAAATATTAATCCTCTCATCATTTCCTACATATCCCACTAAAGAAACGCAACATGCAATGGGTATTTTGGTAGTTAGAGTTTGGGCTTGATTCAAGCAATTTCGTTTGAAAAGTTGGTATAAACGAGCTAGATAAGTGTGTTATTGAAGCTAGTTGGGTTGGAAAAGGTTCGGTTTGGGTTTGGTATTTGCGTCCGAGTTCAGTCAAAAAGAAAGGGAAAGCCGAAAACATTTTTATGAAGCTTTGTAAGTATTTTGATACCAGTATAATAATTATTTCCATGATTTGATCAATTTTAAATAATTGCATGTGATGAAATCCGAATGGGTCTTGCGCTAGACTAGATTAGAAATGTATTGGAGAATAAAAATCGCTAGTTGATGTTGATTTGATGTTGTCGGAAGCCGAAAATGGTCGTTTAATGGGTTTTTAAAAGTGCACTTTTGAGCAAAATCTTTGGCATGGATTACGAGGTTCGAGATTTTGTAAAATTTGATTTTTGACATATAAAATTATGATCGAGTTTCGTACCTAATGAAATTTTCGATAATTGGATCGTGCCCGTAACTCTTAAAAACGAAGAAATTACTGGCCGCTTGAAGTTTTGAAATTTTAATCAATTCCTCAACAGCTTTAGAACTTTTTGAATCTGTCCAGATTTTTAACGACCGATTTAAGCACTTTCGATTCCGTTTTAGCCTTCCGGCGAAACACGAAAGTTGTTTGGAATATCATTTTACTTTGCCGCTAGGCTTGTTAGTCTTAAAAATGTATAAAAACGGGTCAAAACTGAAAGTCAAATTTATGCGTTATGTTAAAAATATAATGAGTTCCAGCAGAAACTTGCAGTGGCATTTTCATCATTTTATTTCGAGTTTCAGGTCTCGGGTAAAACTAAAAAGTTGTCTAGAATGTCGCTTTGCATAAAATCTCTTTAAAGTCCGAGTCGTGAAAATTATATATAGCTGGTCGTTTTAGACGGGTCAGATCTAAGTTAAAAGTATATAAAAATAGTAAAAAAGTCAATAATGTCAAAGAATATTTAATCGACATTAATATTGTCGTAAAGGTTAACTTGATTATAAAATAATATCAAACGACATTTAAGAACCACGAGTAAATTACACCGATTGGTCGGTTCTAAACAACTGAAAGTTAACATAAAGTGAAACAACCCTTATTTTAAAGAATGACAAGTATTAAAATTATACTAAGATGCTAGGAATCACGAACGCAGCAAGAGAATTTCTCATCAAGGTGTTATTTTATAAATTTCTATCGTTGTGATGTACGCATCATTTGATCGTACTTTATTATATAGTAACCGAGCGACATAATTATAGGTCGCGGTCGAGTTCGTTATCAGTGACGTTTCGTGATTGATTGATTATTGATTGTGGTCTTCGATCAAGGTGAGTTCATAGCCTCGCTATTGACTGTTTTTCCAATGTTTTTATAAACCCGCGAAGGAATACTGCTTGTTTTGAAAAATAGAACACAATTAACATTATGTTACATTTGTATGTTCTGAAAAGTCGAACACAGGTAGTTTTTATACGTACTTGTTGTACTTGTTTTATAAATTGAGCGATAAGCAGTTTTTATACGAGTTTGAATGTTGTTGTTGCGAAGAATAAAACGCAAGTATTTTGAAATTAATATTATGATTCATTGTCATGAGTTTATGCTTTGACTGTTACTCTTAAATACCGAAAGGATAAACGCTAATGCATAACTAGATCTATTGGGTTTACAGCCCTAGTCCGTGATTATGAATCCGAAGGTGAGCACATCTGTAACGGCGCCGCATTTTGTATTGAAAAAGGGTAGTGGCATACTACCGGTCACTTATGATCTATGAAAGATAAATGTGTCTAAGGTTAAAACACGGTACTCATTAAAGTTGAAATTTGTGTGGCTGTCTAGCTAGCAAGTCTAACGGTTTTTGGTGGAACCAAACTACGTTCTAAGGTAACAAATGTTTTGTGGAACCAACTATATGTTCTAATTATTACATAAAAACTCTATGAATTCACTCAACCATTGTGTTAACGTTTTTAAGCATGTATCTCATGTTTAGATGCTTGTGATGGCTTGGATGGGACGGAATGCGGATATCAAGGATTGGAACTCGGTGAAATCTTATACATTCGATAAAGAAGTTTTTAAGAAAACGAGTCGTGTTGTGACATGTTAGAAATATATTTCCAAAACTGGTTTGGGACCTTGTAACTCTGATCTTCTTCTTTTTAATAAAAATCAAATGTGATTTTGTTCATAAATGTCTCTTTTAAAGTCTTTATTGAGACTTTCGTTACAAACAATGAAGTATCACCCCAAAATATATTCCCGCTGCGTTGTAAATTTGAGATAGAGAAAAGGCCGTTTTCAAAAAACCCCCAGGAAAACCCCCCCTAATAACCGTTTTTCAAAAAGTTTTTACGAGTCTTTCACCGTTGTTGGATATCCGCGCGCGCGTCGTTCCCGATCCTTTAGATGCCTTATGTGGTACCTCTAGTGGTATGATAAGTGTGTAACAAGTGGATAGCACTATGTGAAGATATATGTGTGATATATATTTATATATACGTCATCCGTTCTATGATGAACTGAAATAGTAATATATATAGATATAAAATATATATAAATATATATATAATAATATATATTATATTATATAAATATACAATATATATATATATATGTATATATATATATGTATGTATTGTTGAATACGCTACCGCAAGAGTTTTAATTTAAGGATAAGTATTGATGAGTAGATGAAGCAATCGTTGTTATATGATGATTATAATTTCGTGTACGTATAAGTGATATAATGCGAACCGTACTTAGCTAATATAAAAGCATCATGGACGCAACACTATCACCCGATTGTGTGTTCGATTTTTTGCTTAATATGTCGTTTGAAAATGTCTATTTCTAGAACTTCAGTGAAGTTGCGATGTGGAGTTTCCATCTGTTCTCTTGTAGCGACCTCTATCTAGTAAGTCTTAAAGGTTTGATTTTGGAAACCCATAAGCTTTGTGTTTAAAAGTGTGCTAAATAATTAGGCACGACTTTGTACTCGGGTTTGGAGGAAATTAAAATGATGTTTGGATTGGATTTGAATTGGGTTTAGAAGACTCTTTCAAACCAATAGGTTGTTTGTTGTTTTTTGAAATGATTTTGACCCGTAGGATTCTGTAAAGTATCATGGGTTGTAGATCTATGTATGTGGTATGTTGTTTTTGATTGTTGTCATGTTCACGTTGATGATAGTATAAGGTCCGTCACTAAGATGTGCTGGTTTTGGTACTAAGGTATGCAAAGAGGACGAGATAAATTAAAAACCGATGGCAACAAAAATATACACAGATATCGAGACTCATTATACTTACGTTATCTGCTCGTCTCAAATTAGTGTTGACACCCATGGGATCGTATATAGTATTATAATAGGTATCTATTGTTGTTTGTTTTAAGTTGTTTGTAACAATTCATGAGTATTGTGTAAATACAAGCGGATTTGTGAATTTTCACTTTTGTATCGCACGGAATAGCATGATTATTTATTTTTATATTTAATGGCCTTTATATAATATTGGACAACCCCTCGTGTACCTTAACGTAGCCATTTTCTTCCTCTATAAATAATGCCGCTGCAGAAGTACTGTCCTGTCTATTTCCTTCCGCATCATAGGAGGACGGGTGGAACGAGTGGTAAGATGAGGTAGATGAATGAAAAGCCGAGAGTAGATGAAATGTTGATCAAGTTCGATGTTCTGAAACGACTATTCAAACGGAAATATGGTACCTAGTAGAGGACTCATAGTCTATTACCTTCTATTGGGCAGACATCGATGATATCCCTCATAATGTTATTAGATTTCGATTGTACCCATAAAGCTACAAAAATTTGTCGCCATTTCTTAGAGACTGCTTTTGATTAGAAGCTTGTTGGGAGTGTTTTAAAATATTTTTGGTATATA
Organism: Tanacetum coccineum; assembly: GCA_026074375.1. Classification (NCBI taxonomy): domain Eukaryota; kingdom Viridiplantae; phylum Streptophyta; class Magnoliopsida; order Asterales; family Asteraceae; genus Tanacetum; species Tanacetum coccineum. Next base: position 14,213 of record BQNB010064006.1, on the reverse strand, counting down.
AAGACCTAGGAAAATTTGACTAGGAAATAGAGAAACATCCAAGATACATTAGAAATCGTATGAGAGTTGTATTGACACTCGACAAATGAGTTATCGTCAGAACGACAAAACTAGTCGAAAAATATAGACAAGAATTTGAATGAGTAATAAGCCCAAGGATTTATATGGCAACACCGGAATATGTGAAACTAGAGGATCAAATATTGAACAAACTTGGACTTGAGCGGTTTTTCTAAGCTTTGTGGACTCACGATTTAAGAGATACGTTGAAAGTGATAAGGAGGTAAAATCCAGAAATTAATCAAGAAGCTAAAGATTTATTGGTTTGAGGTTATTGTTGCCTCTAAGAATTTTGTCTTATCATCGATGTTGTGATTGCATATTCTTTAGTCATGGTTATGATTTAGAGCCCCATAAAAGCTATCTATGTGATGTCCTAGTAACATGGGTGGTTTGGGCTATGATGTCATTGTCACAATGTCAATAACAAATCTTTCAATGAATTGTCAAAAAGATTTTCTGAACTTCAGCAACATGCAATTAATCTTGAACTCGCTTTACAGCAAAGTCGGGAACAACTTAATAATGACAAAGTGCGAAAACAAAAAGAATCAAATTCATTTCTTAAAATAAATGTCAAATATTTTGAAATTTAAGATCTGAAAGCTCAATTACAAGACAAAGGCATTGCAATAAGTGAGTTGAAGAAACTTATTGAAAAAATAAAAGGAAAATATGTAGAAACTAAGTTTGAAAAACCATCGGTTATTCGACAACCGTGTGCTTTTAAAAGTCAAATATAATCAATTTTAGGTAAACTGGCTACTTTCTCAGATTCTCTTGCAAAGAAAGATTTTTCAAATCAAAGTCGGTTACTAAAAATGATGTGTTAGAGGATTTTTCAAAACCAGTCACATCACATATTTTGCCTCAGAATGTGAAGTTAATTTTAAAGAACACACATGTGATTGCACCCGGAATGTATAAAGTTCACACAAAGCATAATCAAACTAGAACACCACAGTTTCCTCAAGACATTAGGAAAACTAACAAACGCGTGTCTTTCTTTACAGGAGTAATTCCCACTACCAGTGTTAGCAGACCACAGCTTAAGAGCAATCAATTGGAAGATAGAGTCATGCATAACAATAGTCAAGGGAAGAAGTAACAAGTAGAAGACCACCATAGGAATTTTATGTTTTCTAATAATAAAATGTTTGTAACTGCGTGAAATGACAGTTTGAATGCTAAGACCTCGAATGTAAACTTTATTTATGTTACTTGTGGAAAATGTGTGCTAAATGACAATCATGATATGTGTGTTCTTCATTATATTAATGGCGTGAATTCTAGGACTAAACAGCTAATTGATGTGCCTATTAGTACTAGAGAACCCAAATGAACTGTGAACCAATCTGTTGCAACACCCCTTAAGAGAACAGTTGCTTCAGAATCCACTAACCAGAAACTTAAAGCTAAAATAGTAGGTAGAGCAATACTGAATGTTAAGATTTAGTAAGAAGCATTGTTAGGAAGCTATATGAGCATGTTAGTAAGACATGTAGTTGGTGGTATCCTAAGTTTACACCATCGGGATATAATTGGAAACCTAAGTCAAGTACAATGAATGTTACACCAAATGTTAGTATGCCTCTAGGTAATAAATCTAGAACTACTAATATTTTGGAAGCCATAAAACTTAAGGGATCTACTTTGTCCAATACTCCATTGTCTTTTAATTCTTTTGCAACTAGTAGAGGTAATTCTATTCATCGTCGACTCTGGGTGCTCAAAGCACATGACGGGAAATCTCAAGCTTCTAAGTAACTTCGTGGAGCAATTTCTAGGTACGGTGAAGTTTGGAAATGATCAAATTGCACTGATTCTTGGTTATGGAGATCTGGTTCAAGAAAATGTCACTATCAAGAGGGTTTATTACGTCGAAGGGCTGAATCATAATTTATTTTCTGTTGGTCAATTCTATGAAGCGGATTTGGAAGTTGCTTTTAGGAAATCTAAATGTTACATTCGTAATTTGAAGGAAATGATCTACTCACAGGTTCTCGTGGAACAAATCTATATTCCATCACTCTTCAAGACACATCCACTCCTAATCCAATTTGCTTAATGGATAAAGCTACATCGTCACAAGCATGGTTATGGCATCGTCATCTCTCACATCTAAACTTTGATACCATCAACTTGCTTTCGATGTATGATATTGTGACTGGCCTTCCCAAATTGAAATTCGTCAAAGATCATCTTTGTTCTTTTTGTGAGTTGGGGAAAGCAAAACGTCAGTCTTTCAAGACAAAAACTACCTCAAGCTCAAAGCGTCAGTTACAAATTATAAACATGGACTTATGTGGTCCCATGAGGGTAGAAAGCTTTAATGGTAAGAAATATGTGTTGGTAATTGTTGATGATTATTCACGATATACTTGGACTCACTTCTTGAGATCCAAAGACAAAACACCTAAAGTTCTCATCGATTTCCTTAAACTTGTTCAACGAGGACTTCATGCTCAAGTTAGAACAGTTCGAACTGACAAAGGCACAAAATTTTTAAATAAAACTCTTCATGCACACTTTGCTCAAGAAGGGATTGAACACCAAACGTCAACTGCTCGAACACCTGAACAAAATGGCAATGTCGAAAGATGGAACCGTACTCTTGTTGAGGCTGCTCGAACAATGCTAAGCCTCACTAAAGTTCCTTTGTTCTTCTGGGCTGAAGCAATTGCAACAACATGTTTTACTCAAAACCGTTCACTCGTCATTACTCGACATGAGAAAAATACCTTACCACATCATAAATGGCCGGAAACCGCATGTTAAGTTCTTTTATATTTTTGGCTCTCTTTGCTACATCGTCAGAGATGGAGAAAATCTTGACAAGATGAAAGAAAAAGGTGATACATGTATTTTTGTAGGGTATTCTACTCAGTCAAGATCTTATTGGGTATATAACAAGAGAACAAGAGTGATAGTCGAAACCATTCATGTTAACTTTGACGAATTGCCTCAGATGGCATCAGATCACATCAGTTTTGACCCCGTTTTACAATGTCTGACAACGGCACTTGAACAAGACAGTTTAATTCTCGGACCCCAAAGTCAAGAAAATGTTCCTCAAGAAGCTAAGACAATAACAACGTCAAATGAGCTGGATTTTTATTTAGTCTGATGTTCGATGAATTACTCAATGGAACTACGCTAGTTATGTCAAAGTCTTCCGCTGTAACTGCTGCTGATGCACCTGATCAACGTCAACAACAAAACACAACTTCATCTACTTCAACAACCGTTGCTGCAGATATAACTCCATTGAACATTCAAACAACACCTGAAACTACAAGTCAAGCACCAACTCAAGCACCCACTGTCACTAATATCAAGAACATTATTCAAGCAGAAACTAATAAAGAAAATTCACAAGTTAAAGAAGACGAATTTATCAACATCTTTAGTACACCGGTACAAGAACGAGGGGAAACATCCTCTCGTCATGTTGACTCATCAAACATGCATACATTCTTTCAACGACATCATTCTGAACATCGTTGGACAAAAGATCATCTGTTAGAATAAGTCATTGAAAATCCTTCTCAATCAATTAGAACAAGACGTCAGCTAGAAACAGATGGCGAGATGTGTATGTTCGCACTCACCGTGAGTCGAACAGAACCAAAGAACATCAAAGAAGCCATGGCTGATTCTGCATAGATTGAAGCGATGCAGGAAGAAATTCACCAGTTTGAACGACTAGATATATGGGAATTAGTCGACAAACCATTATGTAAAAATGTCATTAACATGAAGTGGCTTTGGAAAAACAAACGTGATGAAGAGAATACTTTAATATGCAACAAAGCTTGTCTTGTAGCTAAGGGATATGGTCAGAAGGAAGGCATTGATTTCGAAGAGTCATTTATACCAGTTGCTCGATTGGAAGGAAGCTGTGCCGGTTATTTTTGCATATGCTTGCACATAAATCATTTCTAGTATACCAGATAGACGTCAAGACAATATTTCTTAACGACCCTCTAAAGGAAGAAGTGTACGTCAATCAGCCAGATGGATTCGTAGAGCCACATCATCCTGACAAAGTCTATCATCTCAAAAAGGCTATTATATGATGGGATACAAAACAAGCTCCAGAGCGAGTATGGATGAACTCACAACTTCCTGGTATCCAAAGGGTTCTATAAAGGTTCTATTGATCCAACTTTATTCATTACTAAAAAAGGAGAAGACATATTGCTTGTGCAAATTTACATTAATGATATTATTTTTGGTTCTACGAACCTAAAACTTTCTAAAAAGTTTGAAAAACTAATTCATAGCAAATTTGAAATGTCTATGATGGGGAGCTAAAATTCTTCTTAGGAATTCAGATCTACCAATCCTTACGTGGTATTCTTTATTAAACCAGAGCTAATAGCTCAAGGAATACTAAAAAATCAAGGTATGACTCATTGTAGCGGTGGTCTCAATACCACTGGCTAATAAACCCCTAGATGCTGACTTGAGTGGAACTCCTGTTGACCAAATGAAATATCGTAGCATGGTCGGGGAACTCATGTACTTAACAGCAAGTAGACTGAATATTGTACATGCAATATGTTATTATGCTCGTTATCAAGCGAGACCAACTAAAAAGCACCTCAGAGAGGTTAAACGGATCTTTCGGTACTTTAAGAATACCATTAACATAGGACTCTGGTATCCGAAGGACACCGGTTTCAAACTAACTGCTTTTTCAGATTCGGAATACGCGGGCTGTCTCGATTCACGTAAGAGAACATCTGGTGGAGTATAATTTCTAGGTGGTGATAAGCTAGTCAGCTGGTCGTCAAAGAAGCATGACTGCACTTTAATGTCTTCAGCGAAAGTTGAGTATGCGTCTTTATCTGCGTGCTATGCTGAAGTTTTATGGTTGAGAACTCAGCTCACAGATTATGGCTTTCACTTTGATAAAATACCTATGTATTGTGACTCAAAGGTAGCCATAGTCATCTCCTGCAATCTAGTCCAGCATTCCCATACCAAGCACATTGATGTCAGATATCACTTCATAAAGGAACAGGTTGAAAAGGGTATAGTTGAATTATTCTTTATCGGAACTGAATACTAGTTAGCTGACCTGTTTACTAAAGCCTTACCTGAAGATAGGTTTAAGTATCTTGTCAGACGACTCGGTATGAGATGTTTGACTCCAGAAGAACTAGAGGTTCAGGCAAACGAATCTGCTTGATCCATCAAACATCGAACTTGTAAATATTTTTAGAAAAAGAAAATACAAAAATATAAAACTAACAAAAAGAAATAGAAAAATATAAAATCTATAAAAACAAAATACAAAATCAAAAAAATTTCAAAAATACCAAAAAGAATCTTCTCGACATGTCTCTTGGATTCGATAACATTTACGTACCTAGAAATGTCGATTAACATTGACACGGGTGTGTAAATGAAGTTCGAGCAAGAGTTCAAATGTTTCAAAACATGTCATTTCTAAATTTTCTTAATGACTTATGTGCAAATCAGTACATAACTCGGACCTCAATGTAAGGAAAGTGTATCTTTAAAGATAACTTATCCTGTCAACGAGAAAGTCAATTTTCTCGGTCTTGAGCGTCTATACAAAACATTTAAAAGTTTTGAGCTCATGACAATGGCTTACAGTTACCTTAAATTGTAACCCGGACCAGTGTACGCTTCAGTGCGCTTACTCTAGAAATAGAAGAAAAGTCTTATATCATGGTTTTTAAAACCGTTGAACACAATTTTTTAAAAAGAACTTTCAATGTCAAATTGTCTACAATATAATTTGTGGTATCTTTCCATAATAAGTGGTATTTGTTTAAATTGTGTGTCCAACACTCCCTTCCTCGATATACTTAAAAATTTGTACAATATTCAATGTCTATAAGTGGTACAATTGGTAAAATAATGCTCAATAATGTCATCTTAACAAGTGAATCAATTTTTGAGGGGGAGCGTTTTAAAACCAAAAGCCTTTTAATGTTTTGGATACATCTCATAAATGTCAATTTTATGTATCAAAAAACATTCAAGTGAAATTAAAATGTGGTATATCCATTTTCCAAATAATAATATACATTGTTCACTAAGGCATCTCAGTCCACCGTCAACATATTTGTGGTGTAATATCATCTTTTCCTTGTAATGTTAAGTTTTAAAAATTAGTGGTATCCCACATACTGTGTTGAAGGGGAGCTATCAGAAAAATGAATTCATGCAATATCGTGGTATAATTTTTCTCCCCACGGAATTTGTTTTCATGTCATAAATTTTAATCAATTAGTATTTCAAATACTAAATGTTTTATTATTTAAAATAAGGGGAGAAAATATGATTAAAATGTGATATAGAAGAATGTGATCTTTAAGACTCTAAATGCAACTCTTTCATTCACATGTAAAACAATTTCCAATCTCGAAGCACATTTGTAGGGGGAGTATTTCAAAATGTCTGTATCAAAGGTTTAATGGTTCGATCTCTATACCCAACAACCAATTAACTCACGACGTCGATGAAGTCATAAGGTGGTTAAGGTTAGGTATAAGTCTTATGATTCAACCAGAACCGGAGGGATCTACCCAAGGATATTCCATAGATAGAATTAGAAGTCCTTAGGTATGATTGGAGATGAATGAGAATAAGGGAAAAATGCTGACTAAGGTTGAGCTAACACTGGAACAATCACAACAAGGTGTTAGTGATGACGTCTTGGTAAGCATTGAAGGGGTTGAAGAATGAAAAAGAAAAGTATGGATAAAGGGTGAAAACAAAGCAGCCCTCCACACACCTTAGGCAGAAACTGGGTCAACACATAAACTATCAAAATCACAAAGATGATTGTTGGTATTGAAGAAAGCCATCATGGACCCAGTGATGCAATGCACAACCCTTCCAAGCCATTCGAGTTTCTCTTAAAAGAGACTTGTCTCATTTGTCATGGAGATACATACGTTATCAATTAACTCTCTCACTTCGAGATTGTTGATATTGAATAAGTGGCAGTAAGCTCCAGCCTCTGATTACTAAAACCAAAGTGCACAAACCGAGTCTAGAGCCAGAAGAGATCAAATTATAAATCTCATTAAGACACTATCCATGTATAAAACTTGTTGTTTACCCTTAAACAACATTTGGTATCAACGAGTCCTACACATTATCCTTGAGATCTTGCCAGAATATTCAGAGTGATACTCTTTAGTATTCACATTGACGAATGGAAATCCTTCCAGAGTCAACCTTAAACAGCTTTGAGGTAGGTGACTTGCAAGATTCTATATGAATCAAGCTTGTGCCAACTGGATATCGATTTGATCTAGTATGTGAATTGACAACTTAATCAGAAAGATAGTAACTATCTGATTCTCTCTTACCGTGTTGTCTGCTTTGAGATGCTCTGGTAATGAGAACGGCTAGTACAGCTACAAAACCCTGTCAAGAAGATTCATATGAATTCTATCTGATCACAGGCAGTATTTATACTGATTAATGGGGAACCGTGGTTATTGTAACCGTATTCGACGAATTGACAAAGACACTTCCGTCCATATCTATTGTTTATCACTAACCTTTTAAATGCAGATTTAAATGTCGGTGTTGCAACCTTGTACCAGTGAAGTCGGATTCATTGGCATACGCTCATACTTAAGCTTTCAAAGTTAATCATTCAGCATCAAGATTGTTCATACTAAACTTCCTCATCATCAAAGAGCTTCAAAGTCAAATAAAGAATAGTCTATTGGGGAAGATTGTTGGTCTTATGTTTATATAAGTCAAACAAGAATGCCATCAGTATGAGTATGTCGGTCAAGGGCACAAGATGATCAAGAAAGTTAAATCAAGATGATTCAAGTCAAGGAGATGATCCAAGATTAAAGATCTCAAGAACTCAAAGTCAAAAGACAAAGGATCAAGATCAAAATCACATAAATGAAACCAAAAGAATGTCATCGGTCGTCTTAAGCATGAATGAGCAAAAGCTATTACAAACAAGAAAAGACTAAGACAAGACAAAAGAAGGCAAAGTTCAAAAGTTAAATCAAATCTTTAACATTGGGAAGATAATGCCAAATCAAGATAACCTCCATCAAGAACGTCAACATTGGGGTGATCAAAGAAGGCCTCAACATTGGGGGAGATTGTTAGCCTTATTTTTATATAAGTAGAATAAGAATGTCGACAGTCGTCTTTGTATTAATTATTCTTGTACTGTAATAGGCTAGTCGGGTTCAACAGGCTTAGACTTTAAGCTAATATTGTCCATGTTACGGGCTAAATCCTAAGACAAGCCAAGCCCGGCCTAAGATAGAAGCCCATACGGCATACATGTTGGCTAAGGTATAAATAGGACCCTTTCCACACATGGAGAGGGTGTTGGTTCTCATTTGTAAAGTGTGTAACCCTTCACTCTTATTTCTCTCTCTAATATAATCTTTCTTATTTCCATCTCTTTTCTTCTTATCTTATTCGGCCTATATAGCTTATTTGGTTAGCTTATTGTTGTGTAATGGATTAATCTATTAGGATAACAACGGTTAATCGTAAAATGAAAGAAACAAATGCTGATTTGACCTCTGAGCTTGCTAGATATAAAAATCAAGAAAAGTATTTTGAAATTAATCAAGAAAAATATGACAAACTTGAAAGGTGTTATCAAAAGTCTGTTTATCAAGAGCAATGTCTTACTAAAAAGAAAAATGCACTTCACTTAGTTCTGCTAAAACAATAATGACTTTGAATGAGGAAATTGCAAACTTAAATAACCAGCTTTCAAAAGAATAATCAAATGTTTCTTCTCTTCAAGAAGAAAAGAAAAAGTTAAAGTCCGATTTAAAAATAAAGGAATTAGATAATATTTTGGTAAAAACGGGTCAATCGATTTAAACGATGCACATGCTTTTACCTAAGCCATACTCGTTTTACCACAACGAAACAAAAATGGCTTTGGGTTATCAAAAACTTTTTTATCTCAAGCAAGCTCAGCAGAAGCAACATAGTTTGTATAATGGCAAAGTTCTATTAGAAAAGCATGATCCTTGTATTGTGTATGATTTTAAGGAGACACTGCAACTTGCTCAATAGAGTCGCTTAAAAATGAAACAATTGAACAAAGAAATAAAACCGGAAAATTATACAAAGATTAATCATCTTTCAGGGGTTTTTGTTTCTCAGAAGGCCAAGTCACATGAAGAGTTGTATTTCTCAAATACTTCCAAAATGGCCACTGTTTCAAAATCAATTTCAATACTAAATAAAGAGTTTTCAGATGATACTTCTCCAAGTGTTGCACGATAATTTATAAATGAGGTAAAAACTACCATTGTGACTCTTCAACGTGTTGTAAAACAAAAAATAACATTAGATATACACAACTGGCCGTCTTTTGCTCATCAAGAGCTTTTTAAAATTGTAAAAGATGAAATTTACCCTATCGTTAACCAAGTTGATGCTAGAGTTCAAAATTTCAAAATATAATTTTTGAAGGAAGCATCTAAATTTGTTCGAGACTTCAAATCTCTTGCAAACGAAGCTGATGAATCTCTTGCCAAGCACAAGGCTTTGGAATTTGAAATCGTGTGTCTCTTGAGAGTAGTTGTCAGTCAAGATATTATGTCTATTGTGCAAAATTCTACTATTGTTGAAACATCCAATCTCCAGACTGAGCTTGAACGTACGAAAGAACGATTTGAAAATTGTATCATTAAAAAGGAGAACGAATATGCTAAACTTTGGATTGATTGGTACAAAAAATGTGAAGAATGCAAATATTACAAAATTTCGTACGATAAATCTTATAATGACATGCAACAAAAGATCAAACGGTTGCAAGCTGAGTTGGGAGATCTAAAGGGTAAAAGTGAGGATACTCCATGTGTATCAGATACCTCTGATCCTTTGTCTCAGAAACTTCAAAATGGGAACGTGGAATTAGAGTTTCAGGTTATGAATTATGCAAAAGAAAATTGACATCTTAAGATAACATACAAGAACCTGTTTAATTCTATCAAAGTAACAAGGGCTCAAACCAAAACAATAATTGACTCTTTGCAAGATAAATTACATGATACGGTCTATGAAAATGCTAAGTTAAGAGCTCAGTTATTTGATAAGGTTTGTGAACAAACGGACATCACCAAAGGTACGAGTGCAAATACTAAGTCTGTAAATCAATCAAACTTGGGGAAGCCGCTTTTGCAACATCTCAGAAACCATTTTGTTGTTTAACAACCGAATGCGTTTCAATCGGAATGACCAAAACGGGTTCTTCCTAAGGTTGCTGAGTCGAATGATTTGTTAAACTCAGTCACTTCAAACTCGATACCTATCACCACTAAAACAAATGTTTTGAAAAATGATAAAGTGATTGCCCTAGGAATGTTTAGGATTAATCCTTTTATGACTTCTAGGGTAGATAATGATATGCCTAACAAACATGTTAAAGCAAGTGTTAGGACAAATTCGATCATTGTTTCCCAACCTCATGTCATCTCTCATAAAAATATGAATCCTAATTCAAATGGTATTTCTTCTATAGGAGTAGAAAGCACTGCTAAGACCAGAAGACCACAGCCCATGAGCAATACAAAGAATGATAGGGTACCCTTTGCGTCTAAGAGTAGTTGCATCAAAAATAAAGATGTTGAAGTAGAAGAACACCATAGGAATTTACTACTTTCTAAGAATAAGAAACATATGTCATCTGAATGGAATAACGTTAAGCTTGCTATTCAAAATGATAAATCCAAAGTTGTTTGTGTTATGCGTAAGCAATGTTTAATTACTGCTAATCATGATGTCTGTGTCCTTAATTATGTGAATGGCATGAATTCTCGTGGTAAGAAACAAAAGGCAAATGTTTCAAATATTGCAAATCAAACGAAACTCAAGCCAAAGATCAGGAAACCTAACCAGGTAGGGTTCAAAGAAAGACTTGCTTCACCTAAGCCTAGTCAACCTAGAACATGTCTTAGGTGGTCACAAACTGGAAGAATTTTTGACCTTAAAGGAAAAATAATTAAATCCAGTAAATTGAAGAGTCAATCTGACTGCTCTAAAGGTGGTAATGCATGTATTTCTAACCCTCAAGAACCTATAAGAAAATGGTTTCCAAATTCTACTTTTTCTTTGGCAGGTCATTCAAATATGTTTATGGTGCGTCGATTCGAGATGCTCAAAGCACATGACAGGAAATCTGAAGCTTCTTATAAATTTCGTTTGGAAGTTCTTAGGAACCGTCCGCTTTAGAATGATGATATTGCTGCTATTCTGGGTTATAGTGATCTTCAATGGGGAAATATATTGATCACCAGGGTTTATTTCGTTAAGGGCTTGGGGCATAACCTGTTCTCAGTTAGGCAGTTTTGTGACTCAGATTTAGAGGTAAGTTTAAGAAGAAACACATGTTTTGCCAGAAATGTCAAAGGAGTTGATTTGTTAAAAGGAAATTGCACAACAAACCTTTACACTATCAATCTCCATGAAATGGCCTCTGCATCTCCAATTTGTCTCATGGCTCGTGCCACTTCTACCAAGTCATGGTTAAGGCATCAACGTTTATTGCACCTTAACTTTGACACAATAAATGACCTTGCTAAAAATGATCTTGTCACCGGTCTTCCAAAATTCAAATATCATAAAGAACATCCTTGTCCCTCATGTGAGCAAGGAAAAAGCAAAAAGGTATCTCACCCACCAAAACTAATTCCAAATTCAAAGCAGAGATTACGCTTCCTTCATATGGATTTATGTGGTCCAATGAGAGTCGAAAGCATAAATGGAAAGTGGTATATCCTGGTGATAGTGGATGACTACACTCGTTACATGTGGGTTCACTTTCTCAGATCTAAGGATGAAGCACCAGAAGTAATTAAGACTTTCCTAAAGAAAATTCAAGTCCTTTTATAAGCTCTAGACATTATTGTAAGAACCGAAAACGACACATAATTCAAGAATCAAGTGCTTAAATAATACATTGACAGTGTTGGCATCTCTCACCAATCTTCTTCTGTGAGAACTCCTCAACAAAATGGAGTCGTGGAACGAAGAAACCGGACGCTAGTGGAGGCTGCTAGAACTATGTTAATTTTTTCGTGTGATCCGTTATTCTTATGGGCTGAAGCGATTGCTACTGCGTGCTACACACAAACAAAACACCATACGAGCTCATTAATGGCAGAAAACCAGATATCTTATTTCTACATGTATCTGGGGCTCTCTATTATCCCAAGAATGATCGTGAAGACATTAGGAAACTTGGTGCGAAAGGTAACATTGGCTTTTTCATTCGTTATTCTGCTAATTCCTGTGCTTACAGAGTTTACAACCAAAGGATAAAGAAAATCATGAAGACGATGAATGTGACATTCGATGAGCTTACAACAATGGCTTTTGAACAAATCAGTACAAAACTCGGGCTTTAAAGCATGACTTCTAGACAAATCAGTTCAGGACTCGATCTTACTTATGCTCCGTCAACAATAACAACTCAACAACCAACTAAACGTGAATTGGATTTACTGTTCGAAGCTATGTATGATGATTATATTGGTGGTCAGCCATCACCTGTTCTGGCTGCTCAAGGACCTCTAGTTCTTCAAACTCCAACGACATCTACAACAATAGCAAACATCGCATCGACACCAACAATTTCATCTCCTTAAGTTTCATATACTCCAATCACCTCACAAGATGTTGACGAGCTCATACAACAACAACATGTTCAACAATAAGAAAATCAAGCTCCACTCCAACCCAAAATAGTTGTTGATAATGTTCTGAATGCTATGCTTGATGGAAATATGTTTGTAAATCCTTTATACACCATCCACAAGTGCTGCTAAATAATCATCTTCCCAATATGTGGATCCATCGAACATGCATATGTTTTACCAACCATACCCTCATGAATATCAGTGGACTAAGGATCACCCCCTAAAACAAGTAATAGGAGAACCCTCACGACCAGTTTTGATAAGGAATCAACTCCGAACATATGGTGACATATGCATGTATGCATTAACTGTGAGCACTATGGAACCAAGTAATGTCAAAGAGGCTATGAAAGACCCTGCATCGATTGATTCTATGCAAGAAGAACTTCTTTAGTTCAAAAGGCTTGATGTATGGGTGTTAGTTCCTACCACAAATAACATAAAACCCCTTACTTTGAAATGGTTATTCAAAAACAAGCATGATGAAAAGAACACGGTCATTAGAAATAAGACTTGTCTGGTTGTGAGAGGGTACCGCCAAGAGGAAGGAATAGATTTTGAAGAATCCTTCGCTCTGGTTGCTAGAATGGAAGCTATCAGGATATTTTTGGCATATGCTGCACACAAATCGTTCATCGTGTTTCAAATGGACGTGAAAACTGCTTTCTTACATGGTACATTAAAAGAAGACGTGTACCTGTGTCAACCTAAAGGTTTCATCGATGTTGATCATCCAAGTCATATCTACAAGTTAAAGAAGGCACTATATGGGTTAAAGCAAGCACCAAGCGCATGGTACGATGAATTGTCAAAGTTTCTCCTATAGAATCACTTCTTCAAATGCACCATTGATCCAATGTTGTTTATAAGACGCTTTGACGACGACATCTTAGTGGTACATGTCTATGTAGATGATATTATCTTTGGTTCTACAAACCCTATGTATTCCTAACTATTTGCTGACCTTATGAAAAGCCGATTCAAAAGGTCGATGATGGGGGAAATGCCATTTTTCCTTGGTTTACAAGTTAACCAATCCCCCGTGGCATCTTCATAAACCAGTTCAACTATGTGTTAGAAATCCTTAAAAATATGGAATGGAAACTTGTGATCTCGTTGGTACTCCAATAGAGATCAAATGCAAGCTTGACTTTGACAAGAATGGGACTCTAGTCGATGCAACAAAATATCGTAGCATGATTGGTGCCCTAATGTATCTTACGTCAAGCAGACCAGACATCGTACATGCTACTTGTTTATGTGTTTGATACCAGGTTAAGCCAACCGAGAAGCACCTCAAGGATGTTACAAGGATCTTTCGTTATCTTCGGGGAACCATTAATATGAGACTCTGGTATACGAAGGATGCTAGTTTTAAACTAACTAGATTTTGAAATGCTGATTATGCGGGATGTAAAGACACCTTCAAGAGTACTTTTGGTGGAACTCAATTCTTAG
>BQNB010064005.1:18943-35470 GCA_026074375.1 Tanacetum coccineum | reverse complement strand
AAAATTTCATGCAATCAAAATTATGATGTTTGATGAGGTGTAAGTTTATACATATTTTCGGGGTCATTTAACCCCTATAATCATGCAAAAATGCTTAAAATATGTGTTTAATCGTTTCTTTTTGCATTTTTAGCATTTGAAAGACATTTGGAGAAAATACACGTGACTTGGGATCAATTTTGGAAGAAACCAGATAAGATTGCCAATTGGCACAACGAAGGCTTGAAGAATTGCTCACACAAGGTGGAGACGGCATCAGGATTCCTTACGACGCCATCTGGACTTGCAAGCGACGTCGTCAGAACTCTTGCGATGACGTCAGAACATAGCTGATCAAAAGAAACCCTAGAAGATTCGGTGTCACAAGATAAAGAAGACTATTCCACTTGCGCGCGAAGTATCAGATATTGTTTTGATCATAACTCCTTCATACGAACTCGGATTCTGACGATTCAATAGCCCAAGCGATCACAGCGAGAAAATCTACAACTTGGTGAAAAATGATGCTGCAACGGTATCAGGATTTTTGGTGACGGCGTCGGGAATGCGGACCTAGGGTTTGCCTATATATACAGCCTCATAAACACGTTTTTATTGTAAGCCCCCAACCCTAAGTCCGATTCTAGGGTTTGGGTAGATGTTTTCCAGCAACTTAGAAGGTCTAATTCAATCCATAAACATCTTGTAATGGTTTGATTATCATTTATATCTCAATTCATGTCTTCAATTCCTTTTGTTGATTATGATTCCTCTTGTTTAAGTATGCTTGGCTAATTCATCTAGTATTTATTTAGGAATGCATGAATCTTGTTATTTGTTAATTAGATCTTGTTATTTGCGTGACAAATTCAATGAGTATAATTGATTATAGTTTATAATTCTTGTTTCCTATTGCTTCTTATGATGGATGTACGCGTTAGGCTTTAGAAAACTAGCCATAAGATATTAAATTAGCATAGACGTCTAGGGAAACGCGAGTGTGTAGAAAGGATACCATGGGTACCAGTCTTCATACTACCTTACCCCCAATATGGTTGATCCCTCTTAAGTGTTTTAATGCATGTGATATACTCTTAGGGACCTTGTAATAGTCTTCATACTACCTTACCCCCAATATGGTTGATCCCTCTTAAGTGTTTTAATGCATGTGATATACTCTTAGGGACCTTGTAATAGTCTTCATACTACCTTACTTGTGCGTTGCCTTAACATGATATTACATAGACGGCGGGTTGGTGTAATTCGTTTATGAATTAGGAAATACTTACACATCGCATCACAAGTGTGACAAAGCAATAGGTAGAATTGGATAGCTATCAAGGAGTAGTGCATCCCAGATAAATACACTTTGTTGTATAATTGTCCTCTACGCCATTAGATTAGATTTAGACTTAGTAGTTAATTAGTTTAAAACAAACCAACCTTCTTACCCGAGATTTACCTGCTTTCATAAAATATAAAAATACAAAAATAATCTTCCTTCAACCCCTAGACCTTAGTGAACATTCGATCTGGCCTTCACAGTGCTATTCCCCTAGAGAACGAAAACAACCCCCGTGTCTTACCTTACTACACTACAACGGTTAGATGCTCTGCCTAGGGAGTTGTAAAACTTCTTGTGAGTCTACAACACCTGCATTAAGTTTTTGGTGCCGCTGCCGGGGAATATCGTAGGTTTCAGATTCAATCTAGCAAAGTCTACTCACAAGATTCCTATCGAGTAAGATTTAATTTCTTGTAAAGTAGCTTTCTTTTAGTCTATCTCTTCTTTGTTCCTTTTGTTCGTAACCAAACCTACTCTTTCGTTGACTATCATGGGAGACAAAAATTCAAACCGACCCCGTACCTTAGGAGATTACTCCTAACCTAGCTACGAGGGTTACTGAAATGCCATTGAGCTTGCCGAAGGAGCCAAGGTGTCCCCCTTACGATCCGATACCATCTGGTTGGTGCAAAACGGATGAGCATTCCACGGACTTATGTCCGAAGACCCGATCCAACATCTTAAGGACTTTCTCATAATTGTAGATTCCATTGACATTAATGGTGCTATAAGAAATACTACTCGTTTACGTCAATTTCGCTTTTCTCTTCATGACCAAGCTATTAATTGGCTTGATCATCTACCCGCGGGATCCATCTCGACTTAGGATGATCTCACCACTCGTTTCCTCGCGTAGTTTTTCCACCAGAAAGAACTGCTAAACTTCGAAATGATATCTTGATGTTCCAACAACATCAAGATGAAACTCTCTACGATGCGTGGAATCGTTTCAAGGACTTACTCCAAAAAGTCCCTCATCATGGTCTTGATTTATGGCTTCAAGTTCAAATCTTTTACGATCATGTCGACTACGCCACTGATAAGTGTAAAATACACATATCCGTTTGTACCTATAATAACCCAATTAAACCCAAAACACAGTGAAAAATGGCAAAAATATGCTTGGTTTGTGTTTGTATGTGTGCAGGTACGGATATATCAGAAATCATAAGAAAACCGTCAAAAACAAGCAAACACGGACACGAGTAACGAAAGAGCACAAGAGAAGCCAAAGATTTAAAGCCGAAGCCAGAAAAAGTCAAGCTTCAGTCAACTATGGGTCAACAGAAGTCAACTCACTAGAAGACAAATCCCAAAGTATTTCATTTCAGTCCCTTAACTTTCCAAAAGTTGCACAAATAGTCCCTAACTCTTATTGGGCCCTTAAACCCTAAAATCCATACCCGGATCCAAACCCACAACAAAAGCCCAAACCCTAGCCCAATACCCCTTTTACAAAACCACAAGGACCATTTCTGCCATTTTCAAAAGTCCTTTTACACTACAACTTTTATAAACCAAAAACAAGGACCAATTGTGCCATACTCCTAAAGTTTAAAACGAATTACCCCCGTTTACAGTTAAAAAAGGCGCCAAGGCATGGTTACTATTCATCCATCGTCCCCAAATCACCCTACAGTAAAAAACAAAGGGCTTTTTGCAATTAAGGGTCAAAATGGACAATTCAAGGTCTCTAAAGCATGATGACAGGGAGAAAGTTGTAAATGCAAGGTTCCTAGCGTGTTGACTATTTATAAACTAATAGTAATTCGGATATGTCACCTATTTTAAAGAGGCTAACAATCTTCCCCCAATATGTGGACATTCGGATTATTACAATGTTCCCTAATTATTGTACAAATACAATACAAATAAAGCTCTTCCAAAGCTGACAGATGTCTCTGAGGTTCTCCTATGTCTTGAAACATGTACTCCAGCATGGACTCTTCAGTGTCCTTTACTTGTAACAGGAACCATTGTAGTATGCATGATTTGATTAACTTTCCCCCAATATCATGCCAGCCAATGTCTTGAAAATCCATTCTTTAAAGTACTCCTTTTTTGGCGATGTAACAATGTATATAAACTATGAATATCATTTAAAAAGAAGACTTATTTTTGTAATAAACACTTAACAGCTCCTGGTAAATGTAGAAGAAATTATATAAATATAGTATTTAATAAAGAGGTTTATAATAATAATAAGTGGATAATTAGATAACAAAAAGAAGAGTAATACGAAGAAAAAAACATATAACACCACTACCGATTCACAACACCCCCCAACAAATCGGCCCCCAAGCAACATGCAACCCCACCCGCCCCCCCAACCCCACAATCTCCCCAACATCCCCAAATCATTACGCTCGAACCAATCTTCAACTTGACAATGACGAGCAACAAAAGCAAACACATAATAGAATTCAAACCCACACCCCATAGCCCACTGCTTCTTATCGATTGCGGTCTTGGTGAATAAAATAACCCGTTTAATAAAATCGGGTGAGCATGCGATGAAAATAGCGAAACAATTCTTCTCACGAATGCTGAATACTTCACAAACCAATACAAAGAAAATAAGATCTACAACTACGTTCCCTCCTGGAAAGATGAGATGGTAACATTCAAAGTCAACTAAGTCACTGATTGACCCATTCCCCCCATGATGGTTGCGAACTCTCCTCGAAGCATCATTGTTGTGTACGCACTTCAACGTCGAGAAGTTTCTTGTCTAAAGCATAAATCTTGAATTCAAACAAAGCATTACCCTCTTGTCTTTAGAAACCATAGAGGAGATGAAGAAAGAATCAAGAAAACTTGGTATAAATCTGCTTGTGAATGTTAGCATGAAGATGAGACAGGTTCGACAACCTAAATTATCTTGTCCCTTGTTCGTTGGTATTGGAACAGGCAAACTAATTTTCTCATAAGGTTTCGTTAAACTAGGGCCTCTCATAGAGACATAGACTAACCATTCCTGAAACGTGTTATTTGTAAACATGCCAAGGAGATTCTAATTGATGTTCACAAATAGGATTCTGTTTTCATAGCTATTCTACAAGTCCACGAAGGGTGGTTATATTTTCCCTATAGTCTTCTCAATATAAACCTCATGGGCATCCTTATTGTTCTTAAGTCTATAAGAAATAGGTTCTATGTCTAGCTTGAACATTCCTAGAGCAATAGTGGCAATAGGTTTTGAAACAGCAGTATCGACAACATTTTTTCCTTTAAGTTTCCTTAATTCATTTTCAATGCTGCAATAGCAAAAACCTTTTTTATGAAGTTGACATTTAAATCCGAAGTTTCAACAGACTTTAACATTGATTTTGTGCAATAAGAGAGTCACAATGTTCTTTAGATAAAACTACGGTCTTTTTAATTGAGTCAAATAGGTCATTGTAAATTTGATTTCAAATGCGCTCTTTCTTTTCTCTACATTTTCATTTTAATGAGGAGTAAGTTTTGCACATTATGCTCCAACTCAAAGTTTTATTCTTTCAATCTCATTAATGTCTTTCTTTACATTTTCCACACAATCTTTTCCACTCAAAGATTTAATCATATCATTCAACTTTCTGATGACCGTGTCATTTTCTTGTAACTGAGCTTTCAATTCATTTATTTCAAATAATTGATTAAATGTAGGAGCATTTTGGTTTTCACCAGAATTGTCCTTTTAAAAAATTTCTTGATTAACGTTGGAAATGCAATGCTTTACTAGTGTTGAATAACTTTTTTTACAAGTTTATCAGTTAAACATATTGTTCAATGAAATCTTTCATTTTGAGAAGCTCAGTCTCAGGTTCCAGACACATATTGCATTCAATCCACACATACTTATTCACATTAAGATATCAACAAAATTCACAATAAAATGCATAATTCTTGAGATAATGATTTGTTTCAAGGAGTTTTGATCATTATCAATACTAAGTTGTTTGATTTGAATTTCAAAACCGTTTTTGTCTATAAAACACTAATCAACAACAGCTTTCATTTGGTTAAAAACAGTTTGAACTTTAGTAATTTTATCTAGAAGAGTTATATCAAACGCACTAAAATGTATCTTTTAAAACTTTTAAAAAATAGAATTATTTCCATTACAAAAACAAGCTTTTGATGATCAAAACCGCCATCACCTGCCGATATACAACAGATTGGTCTTTTTTCACGGCCTTGTTAAAAACTGGCGAGACGAATTTAAGCTTTTTTAAGACTTTCACTTTACCAAACTTACCTTAGGAAGTTCACTAGGAGATTCAATTCTAACAGGTGTATGTGACTTAACAGATGTGTCGGGATTATAATTCAAATGTTTTAACCAGAAAACTTGTTCTGCAGACAATTCTTTTTGAGTAACAAAACGTTATACCATAAAACATCTTTTGATTTTTTATTCAACTTTGAATAACCATTGGAGAAATATTAAATTTTCTGTGTTACTACAATTGGATCAATTTGTTTATCAAGCATATATGAATCGACTACTCTACTTCCAAAATCAATGTCTCTTCTCATCAATCACAAAAATCACATCATGTTCCTTAGCAATAACACTACCATCATATAATGTTGGTTTAATCCACTGAAAGCTTTTCAAGATGGAACGGATTTGTGATAACTAAGAGCTTGTTTAATGCGTGTTATCATAAAAAACTTGTGGTTTCGTTTAGATATGCATTGCTTTCGTAGATCGAATACAACATATAAAGAAGCTTTTTTCCAGTTCTTTATTTGGTTTATCCAAAACAATTTCCAGTTAATGTATCTTAGATACTTTTTCTTTAAGATTTTTTTTGAAAACAATACGTTGTGATAAAGATTCAATTTCATTGACCTATTAAAAAGAGTTTCTTTAAGATAAGTGTTTTTAGTCATACAATAAGCAACGTACTTATTCTTAAATGTTTTGTTTTGGACGTGAACTTTATTTTTTGTTCCACTTATGTAAGACGGAACTTTCAAGTTTTGTGTTTATTGGAGTAGGTGGCGAGGCCAATCATAGACTGGAAACAACGGGAAAAAGGTTATGAAAAACCGAAAAAAAAACCTACGTGGCAATGTTTAATACTTTATTCTAATGTACCGTTTGTGTACGTGGAACTTTTTTCTAATGATCCGATTTGGTACGTGAACTATTTTATACAACTTTTTATAAACACATTATTAAACACGTGTTTAATACACACATTTTAAATATGTTGAAATATGCGCATAAATTCGTGGTACACCAAATGTGTATAAAAATGGTATAAAAACGTGAGTATAAAAACGTGTGTATAAAATAGTTCACGTACCAAAACGGAACATTAGAAAAAAGTCCACGTACCAAAACGGAACATTAGAAAAAGTATTAAACATGCCACGTAGGTTTTTTTTTGGTTTTATAACCTTTTTCCCGGTTTCCAGTCAAGATTGGTGCAAATTAACACAAAACTTGAAAGTTCGTTACATTAAGTGGAACAAAAAAAAGTTCACGTACCAAAACAAAACATTTAAGAAAGTACGTTGCTATTGTATGACTAAAACCCATACTCTTAAAGAAACTCTTTCTAATCAGGTCAAAGAAAATGAATCTTTATCAACAACATTAATTGTTTTCAAAACAAAATCTAAAGAAAAAGAATCTAAGTACATTAACATGGAAATTGTTTTGGAAAACCAAAATAAAGAACTGGAAAATATTCTTTATAAGTTGTATCGATCTACGCAAGCAATGCATATGCTAACGAAACCACAAGTTTTTTATGATAACACTCATAAACAAGCTCTTAGTTATCAAAATCCGTTCCATCTTAGAAAAGCTCATGGATTTAATCCAAACATATATGATGGTAGTTGTTATGCTATGGAACATGATGTGATTTCTGTGATGATGATGAAGAGACATTGATTTTGGAAGAAGAGAGTCGATCAAAGGATGCTTGATAAACAAAATGAACCGAAATTTAATTAAAACAGAAAATTACTATTCTCCCATTGATTATTCAAAGTTGAATAAAATAAAAGAAGATTATGGTAAACGTTTTGTTACTCAAAAAGAATTGTCTGCAGAACAAGTTTTCTGGTTAAAACATTTGAATTATAATCCCGACACATCTGTTAAGTCACATACACCTGTTAGAATTGAATCTCCTAGTGAACTTCCTAAGGTAAGTTTGGTAAATGAAAGTCTTAAAAAGCTAAAATATCATCTCGCCAGTTTTGACAAGGCCGTGAAAAAAAGAACCACATCTGATGCTATATCGGCAGGTGCATGGGGTTTTGAACATACAAAAGCTTGTTTTGTAATGGAAATAATTCTATTTTTAAAAGTTTTAAAAGATACATTTAGTGCGTTTGATAAAACTCTTCTAGATAAAATTACTAAAGTTCAAACTGTTTTTAACCAAATGGAAGCTGCTGTTGATTAGTGTTTTGTAGACAAAAACGCTTTTGAAATTCAAATCAAACAACTTAGTATTGATAATGATCAACTCTTGAAATAAATCATGTCTCAAGAAATTATGCATATTGCTATGAATTCTGTGGATATTCTTAATGTGAATAAGTCATGTGTGGATGAATGCAATAAGTGTCTGGAATTTGAGACTGAGCTTCTCAAAAAGAAAGATTTCATTGAAAAAGATGTTTACGATAAACTTGTTAAAAGTTATTCAACACTAGAAAAGCATTGCATTTCCAACTTAATCAAGAAATTTTCAAAAGGACAATTCTGGTGAAAACCAAAATGCTCCTACATTTAATCAATTATTTGAAATAAATGAATTGAAAGCTCAATTACAAGAAAACGATACGGTCATCAGAAAGTTGAATGATATGATTAAATCTTTGAGTGGAAAAGATAGTGTGGAAAATGTAAAGAAAGACATTAATGAGATTGAAAGAATAAACATTGAGTTGGAGCATAATTGCAACTAACTCACTAAAAATGAAGAAATAAAGAAAAGAAACGATGAGCATTTGAAATCAATTTACAAAGACCAGTTTGACTCAATTAAAAAGACACGTGTTCGATCCAAAGAACATTGTGACTCTCTAATTGCTCAAATCAATGCAAAGTCTGTTTGAAACTTCGTATTTAAAATGCACAACTTCAAAAAAAGGTTTTGCTAAGGCAGCAATGAAAATGAATTGAAGGAAAACTTAAGGAAAAAATGTTTGTCGATAACGCAGTTTCAAACCTAATTGCCACTATGCACTAGGAGAATGTTCAAGCTAGACATAGAACCTATTCTTATAGACCTAAAACAATAAGGATGCCCATGAGTTTATCCTGAGAAGACAATAGAAAAATAACAAACACCCTTCGTTGTACTTGTAGAAATACGCTAGAAAACAGAATCCTATGAACCTCTATTAGAAACACCTTGCATTGTATACACAACACGTTCAGGATTGTTAGACTATGTCCTCAAGATAGTGCCCTAGTTTAACCGAAACCTAATGAGAATTAGTTGCTGTCACACCACCGAACAAGGACAAGAAATTAGTTGCGAACCTGTCACATCTTCAAGCAACATCCAAGCAGATTATACCAAGTTGTTCCTATGATTTCTATCTTCATCTACCACTAAGGTTTCTTAAAGACAAGAGGGAAATGCCTTTGTTTGAATTTCAAGATTTTATGCTTAAGACAAGAACTTCTCGAGTATATTTGCGAACACAACAATGATGTCTTCGAAGTTCGCAACCATCATGGTGGAAATGTGTACATCCGAGACTTAGTTTGACTTTGATGTTACCATCTCACCTTCCAGGGGGAAGTAGTAGTAGACTAATTTACTATAGTATGGTAAAGAAGTATTCAGCATACTGAGAAGAAATGTTCTAATTTCTCGCGCATGCACCCCCGAACTAAATATTCACCAAGCCCGTAATAAAAGTAACATGGTCATTGGGTGTGGTTGACTTCTATAAATTTTTGGCTATGCCACGTCATAAGACAAGTAGAAGATGTTTTCGAGCTACATCAAAGTTTCAGAATTTGCTCAAGATTGGATGTTGGTTTGAGGGGAAAGCAGATTCAGAAACACGCCAAAAAGGAGTCTAAAAATAAAGTGATTTTCAAGACAATCAGCATGAATTGAGGTAAGTTTAATCCAACCTCATGCATACTACAATGTACCTGTACAAGAAAGTACGACTGAAGATCCAAGCAGGAGTACAAGATTTTCAAGACAAGGAAACTCAGAAGACATCCTTCAGCTATGGAAGACTTATTTGTATGGTAATTGTACATAAAATTGTGAACATGTAAGTAAATTCCCCGCGTAAGTCCCATATTGGGGGAAGATTGTTAGCCTTAAAATAAGGAGACAAATCCGAATTACACTAGTTTAAAAATAGTCAAACACGCAAGGACCTAGATTAGACACTTTATGTATAGTTTAGTTTGTATTTGGACTATAAATACCCCCCTCCATACTTTTCATGGAGGGTTTTAAGCTCACTTTTGAAAGTGTAAGTGTTATGTTATCCTCTACTATCTTACACATATTTTCCCATCTCTTTCACCTTATTCTCTAATAAAATGGCTACACATTTATTTCATTTTATCCAACCTCCGGATCCATTTTAATCCTGTATTTACCATGTCATTTGGAATTTAACGAAAACTCTTTGAACCTCTATTTAGACCTATAGTGGGTTGCTATTAAACTATCCGCAAGACACATAATGTGTCTTTTGTTTTTTTCATATCTTCCTCTAATTGCCTAATTTGATCTACCTGATAGTATCAATATAAATTCATTATTTTGTTCCTCTGAATTCCTCCTGATAAGGCCTTTTTGGAATCGTGAATCCTACCCATCATACTCCACTAGCACTCCCTTACCCTCATTAAAGATTCTACTCGACACTCCATACTTTCTAACTCCTGTTTTAAAATGGCATCTATGTAGTCAAGACTTTCTTTTTCGGAAAATATTAGGTCGTTCCACTCTTCTTCTTTGTGTTGGGCTAAATCCTTAATGGTTTCCCATGCTTCTTCCGGCCTTAATTTTCTATGTCTCCCGCCTGCTACATAGTCAATGGCCATCTGAGTGGTGTAGTCGACCGATGATCGTAAAAAGAATTGTTGAACTTGAAGCCATAGATCAAAACCATGATGAGGAACTTTTTGGAGTAAGTCCTTAAAACGAGTCCACACGTCGTAGAGAGATTCGTCTTGACGTTGTTGGAACATCAAGATATCCTTTCGAAGTTTAGCCGTTCTTCCTGGTGGGAAAAACTGTGCGAGGAAACGAGTGGTGTAGATCATCCCAATTCGAGATGGATCCCGCGGGTAGATTATTCAAGCCCAATTGATAGCATGTCACGAAGCGAGAAAAGCCAGAATAAGATCAAACTAGTGGTATTCTTGTATCACCATTAAGGTTAATTGGAAACAACA
The DNA here is from genome assembly GCA_026074375.1 of Tanacetum coccineum. Taxonomy (NCBI): domain Eukaryota; kingdom Viridiplantae; phylum Streptophyta; class Magnoliopsida; order Asterales; family Asteraceae; genus Tanacetum; species Tanacetum coccineum. The sequence continues at coordinate 24,746 of BQNB010064005.1, read as the reverse complement.
ATCATGAGAAAGTCCTTTACTTTGTTGGATCGGGTCTTCGGACATAATACCGTGGAATGCACATCAGATTGCACCAACCGTGAAAGGTGTCAGATCGCAAAGGGGGGGGGCCTATTTTTCCTTGGGAAGATCAAAGGCATTTGTAGCCCCTCAATGCTATGTCGGAGTTAATCTCCTAAGGGTACGGGGTTCGGATTTGAATTTTCGTCTCCCAAGATGGTCAACGAAAGAGTAGGTTTGGTTACTAACAGAAGGAACAAACCACGAGATAGAGATAGACTGAAAAGAAAGCAACATGACAGAAATTAAATCTCACTTTGACAGTAATCATGTAAGTATACCTAAGCAGAGATAAATCTGAAGCCTACGCTATTCCTCGGTAGCGCGCAAAAACTTGATGCGGTTGTCGTTAACATCAAGAAAGGAAGTTTTACAACTCCCTAGTCAGTGTAGCCTAATCGTCGCAGTGTAGATATAGGCAAGACTCTGGTTGTTTAACGATTCTCAATGAAGAATAGTTTGGGAAGGCTCGATCATGAATAACAAAGGTCTATGAGGTTGAGAGACAGAATTTATTAGTAATTTTATAATTTAAAGAAACAGTAAAATATAAGTGTAATTTGTAGATGTTGGTTGATTAACTAATTAATTAAACTAATTTTATAATCTATACTACTGGTGATAACTTTATGATAAAATAGTGTATTTACTTAATCATGCATTACTCATTAGATTGCTTCTCCTAATCTTGTTGCCTTGTTACACTCGTGATGATCTGTGTAAGTATTTCCTAAGTCATGAACGAATTACAGAACCCACCATCTATTTAATATTCCGTTAAGGCAACGCACAAGTAAATGAAGAATAAGACTATAACAATGGCACCTAACAGAGTATATTAATATTTAATTGGAAAAATCTTAAATGGATCAACTATAATGGGTGGGGGGGGGGGGGGGGGGGTAAGGTAGTATGAAGACTATTACCGATGGTATCCTTTCTACACTTCTCGCGTTTCCCTAGACGTCTATGCCAATTTAATATCTTATGGCTAGTTTTCTAAAGCCTAAACGCGGACATTCTCACAAAACAACGTAAAAGGAACTATAATCCAACTTTCCATGCAATCATAAGTAAATACAAGGAGGGTTTAGCCTAACAGGTTATAAAGAAAGCAAGAACATAGATCAATCAAACAACACATAGACATATTGAATGGTTAAAGATAAATAATCTTACTTGATTAAAACAAGGATTAATGTCAGTTACAATAGGGTTTTTAAGCCCTAAAGATGGCCTAAAAGCTAACAAAATACTTAGGGTTCACGGCTCCCAAAAGTTCTACACATTTACCCACTTAAACCCTAAAATTCGTTTTATATTAGAGAATCACTGCGACGGCGCCAGAGTAGTCGCCGACTCATCACGATATAAAATCTTCTATGGTCTGATTTAAGTCGTGTTTTACGTCTAAAACGCCTTCGTCAATTCTCTGACGCCGGTTTCACTAGATAGATATTTCGACGACTTCGCTTTTAATCTGGCGACCTGTTCTCCCACACTATGTGAGGCACAATTCTTCAAGAGATTGGTGCAGGTCCGTAGTCTTGTTTGTTTCTTCTCTTAATGAGCCTAAGTTACGCGAATTTCTTCCAAAAGCCATCTAAGTGCTAAAAACCTGAAAACAAACGATTAAGCATATAATTTGGGCATATTTGCATGATTTAAGGGGTTAAATAACCCTGAAATAGTGTATAAAATGACACATCATCACTAATCCTTCTCAAAAGCTCAAGGGTGTTCAATCTATGACTCCTGAAGATCAAGAAGCTATAGATATTAACGAGCCACAAAAAGAAAGCAAGAAAACCAGCAGAGAGACAGCCATGTACTAGGAGGCTCAAGTGAAGGAAACTGGTAGTATTACCAAGGGATCCCGATGAAAGTCCACAGCCATCTCTGCCACCCTCAAGTGAAGGAAACAAGTAACTATACCAGGGGTTCCAGAGAGGAAAATGAACATATGAAGAAAATGTTATACTTGATTAGGGAATCTGAACAAGAAAGTGAATATACTGAAGAATATCAAGGTGACTTATGAAAAGTTGACTGGATGATTCCTGATAAGATGAAGAAAGAAACAGTTTACATATGATGATAAAAGTATTGATCTTAAAAAGACTGATGGATGAGTTTGTACAAGGAAATGAAACAAGTCAATGACGATAGGATGAAAGATGTTAAAGTGCTTAAGTAAGAAGATTCAGAGAAAGGTGATGCAGAAATATCTGATGTGGCCAAAGCAGATGCTGAAAAGATTGAAGAAATAAAGGATGATGCCAAGAAAGCTAAACTTCCTCCAACAAGCTCCAGCTTACCTGTATCTTTAGGTTTTGGTGATCAATTTCTTAAACTTTCATCTGATACTTCTTTAGTTAGTACAATTAAGGACACCACAGATGCTGAGATCTCGTTATTGGATATTAAAATCCAATTAGAAGTTCCACATATCCAATCTCCATCTGTCCTTACTGTACCTGTTTTAGTGATTTCTAAGCCCTCTGTCCTCACACCTATACCCGTAACTCCTTCAGTGGCTCCTGCAACAACTCTTTTAGCCCCTTCATCTGTCTTCACCGTACCACCTGTACCTCACCAAACAACAGCACCAATCCCTACACCACCAATCACAACCGATGCTCCAACCATCACCACTGTTGTCCCTAAAACCGATACACCTCCTCTGCTGTCAACCTACAGAGTTGTGCAAAATTGGAAAAGGATGTGTCTGAGCTAAAGAAAATAGATCACTAGTATGTGCTTAAATACACATACCTTTTACCTAATAAAATGAGCTAAAAAGACCAATAATGATCAAAAACAGATAAAAAATGCAGTGTATATTTGGTGTTTTGGTTTATTATGTCCTTGCCAGGTAACGTATATGTTAAAAATGGACAAAAACAAGTCAAAAAAGACAAAATACGAGCACGGGAATGGAAGAGTACAAGAAATCAAGACCAAAGGCGTGTACACCCTTAACAGGCCAACCCGTACCCATTTAAATGGGTCGGGTCAGCCTATTAGTTATAAGCCTAAACTTTAAAAGCCCTATAATTACTTATAAGTCCAAGCATAATCCTTACACCCGGTCCAAGCCCAAAGTTATATGTCATAAGCCCATTACAACCCGGATCAAAGTCAAAACAAAACACCCGCCTAGTTACTGTTCACCTATCTCCCACACTTTTACCCTGCAACAAACTCACCAGGTTAAAGCCAATTACACCCACATCACCACGCACTAAATCCTTCTAAAGAACTTGCCAACACGCTTAAAGCATGGACTCCTCACAATGAAGTTACACGCTAGCAATCCTGAAGCCAATCATTGGTTGATGGGACGTGGAGGTCAGATGGAGGGCTCAGATTATTCAGAGATGGAGACGGTTTGGAATGGATGGCTTGGATGAGGCTTACATTCTCCTCACAAAACAAACACAAGAAGCACAAGCTCCTCTCACTCTTTGGCTATAAATAGAATGGGATTCTCTTCATTTCAAATTATTAGATTTTAGGATTAGTTTTAGGAGTAGTTAGGTCTAAGTCTTTAATTTACTGCTTAATTATTTCATTGTATTTTCTTTCAAGCCTTGTAACTTCTTTTTTTTATATTAATGAAAATTTTAGCTTATTTCCAATTTGATCTTGACTTTACTTAAAAGCTTTAATCTATTTTTACAAGTCATTTAAATAAGCAAAACAAGCTCTTAAAATTCTGTTGTTACTATTTCATCAAAAATCCCACCCCAAATACCTCAGCTTAACTTTTGGATGATAAGCCAAACCTGGATGGGCTTATGGACACCACCAGCTTATCTATATAAGCCAGAGCTTATAGAATCTAGCATATTTGATCCCTGTTTTAGCTGGGATCAAGGTACACTTCCATTTTCTCTCTTAAAGCTTGCTAATGGCAATGGAAAGGATAAACCAGTTTATATCCCTAAGCCTAAAAACCTTAAACCTTCTGCTAAAGAGCACACGACAAAGGATAGCACCTGCCACCACTACAAGGAGGTGGGTCATTGGAAGAGGAAATGTCCTGTGTATCTTGCTGATTTATTGAAGAAAAAGAAGCAAGTTGGCTCTGCCAGTTCTTCATGTATCTTCACAATAGAATTATTTGTTTTCCCTAATAAATCCTGGGTGTATGACATTGGTTGTGGTACTCACATTTGTATTACAAAACAGGGGTTTAGCTGAAACAAGGAGCTCTCTATTTGTACGTGGGCAATGGTGTTCGTGCGCAAGTAGAAGCCATAGGAAGTTTTGACTTGGTTTTGCCTAATGGCCTTGTGATTTGTTTAGACAATTGTCATTATGCACCTTCTATAACTAGAGGTGTTGTTTTAGTTCACCGTTTGGTTGAAAATGGATTTGTCCAGCGTTTTACAAATTTTGGTATTTCAGTTTCTAAGAACAATGTTCATTATTTTAATGCTATTCCCAGCAATGGTATTTATGAAATTGATATGCATAATCTTGTACCAAATGTTAATTATATTTATAATGTTAGCACTAAAAGAGTCAAACACAATTTGGACTCTACTTATCTATGGCACTGCCTCCTTACTCATATAAGTAAGAAACGCATTGAAAAGCTGCAACATTAAGGGCTTTTATAATCAACAGATGATGAGTCATTTGATCAATGCGTATCTTGTTTATCAGGTAAGATGATAAGGAAATCGTTTCCACATCGTCCCGAAAGGGCGACTGATCTTCTTAGAATAATACATACTGATGTGTGTGGTCTACTTAGACATGTGTCAAAACAAGGTGCTAGCTACTTCATTACATTCACGGATGAGTATAGTTATTATGGTTATGTTTATCTTCTTAAACATAAACATGAGGTCTTTGAAACATTCAAGGTGTTTAAGAATGAAGTGGAAAATAAACTCGGGAAGACAATCAAGGCTCTTCGATCAGATCGAGGTGGTGAATACATAAGCCAAGAGTTTAAAGATTATCTTAAAGCTTGTGGAATTGTCCAGCAGCTTACTCCTCTATACACACCACAACATAATGGCGTGTCTGAAAGGAGAAATCGTACTTTGTTAGACATGGTTCGATCTATGATGAATCTTACAACTCTGCCATTATCCTTTTGGGATTATGCTCTAGAGTCTGCAACACGCATTCTCAATATGGTTCCAACCAAGAAGGTTGATAAGACTCCATATGAATTATGGTATGGAAAAGTTCCAAATTTGTCTTACTTTAAGGTCTGGGGTTGTGAGGCGATTGTGAAGAGGATTCGCTGATAACTCCACAAAGATCTGTATTGAAGTGTATCTTCATAGGATACCCAAAAAAAAAAAAAAGAACAATGAGTTCCTATTTGCACTTTCCACCTGGAAAACAAAATAGTTGTTGCTGAGGTATGACTGAGTTCCTTGAGAAAATCTCCTACCTCAGAAGTTAGTGGAGGGCCATAGATCTTGGAAGAATTTCAGATGAAGATACAATCACCTTCTGAAATCACTAGCGAAATTCCTATGGAGGTTGAAGGTTTTGAACCACCTCAAGAGGAAGAGATTCCAATTCGTAGGTCCGAAAGGTCACGTCGAGTTCCAAATCGCTTATGTCTAAATGTAGAGGTGGAGGAACAATAGGTTAGGGATCGTAATGACCACTAGATATAAGCTGCAATGTTAGATTCTGAATCTAATAAGTGGATCGATGCTATGAATGCAGAAATACAATCCATAATGGACAATATGGTATGGGTCCTGGT